>CANSZD010001888.1:1480000-1564555 GCA_947648045.1 Beta corolliflora | reverse complement strand
TTGAGCCTCTTCGCAGCTACTTTAGGATCAATACCTGTATCAGTTGCTTTCGCATAAAGGGATCTGCTCTTTGTTGTTTTCTTAGGAGAAACCTGTAGCCAAGAAGAAAATTTAAAAGAGAAGGTAATACCATTAGGAGGCTCTTTGGTTCAAGGAAATGTAATAAAACTAAGATGAAAAAAGTGTTTTTTAATAAATTAACAAACTGAGAAAGAAGCAATATGTCAGAGCAGTCATCGATTCACGATGGTCTAGATTGGCGGCTATGGAACAAACAGCTCCAATCTATTGATGAGTCTATTGCGATAAATGTAACGAAGGTCGCTTTGATCCTATGTTGATATAGTTGATGCACTGAATTGCTTAAAGACCTTTGGAATGTCTAATACCATTGTTGAGCTGATGTTATACATTACCAAAAGGAAAGGTTTGGACAAACAATCAGTCTTAAGATATAGTAGAGCATGACAATGATACCTCCAAATTTGTGCCAGTTAGTCAACTCCTCTGCAAGCATACGTAGGGCAAAACGATTTCTTGGAACTTTTCCATCGTTAACCTGTATGAACATCGTACAAGCAATAAGTTCTGGTTTAGCCTCCTATCATCTCCCGGAGAAGGATATAATAGATAGACATAAAATCAGCTACATCGTTGTTATACTTTCGCTAAGTAGAAATATTTGGATCATTCATGATACACTTAAAATGATGACCATGAGAATAAATACAAGAATTTTCCCCATACATGGTCCTATTCCCCAAAGTTCCTAAGACTTCATATTTCTTGCTCTGTGATGTGTGCGGTGTCATTAAACTAAGGTGATCAAAAAAATCCATCAATTAAACTGTTTCTTTGGACGAGGCCCAGAAGACATCATAGCAAGCGTATCAAATAGTTAGCTGTTTCCACCTATGTTACTCATAAACTTCATTTTACCTCAAGTATCCATGTCGAATCCTCGATACTGCAACATAGGTATAGTTACTTCCGATACTTCATTTTTGGGACAAAATTATGGACAATTTTCAAAAATAGACTAGTTAGGCACTTTGACATGTATCCATGTCCGACATAAGTATTCAAGTCCAAGTAAAATAAGTTTTGACGTCTTATTTTAGAAGTGTTAAATACAATTACCATAAATAGAACAAAGAAACATTATGGTTGTGACCAAGATCACGATAATGATAATGGGGTCCAAGAAGTGCCATCTCAATTCTCATGGGTGCTACATCATGCTTCACATCTATCATGGCATGAATTAAGAAATTTGAGTTCTAGTCTACAACTAACTACACGCTTCATGCTTAACTGTCTTTCTTTCCCTCTTCTACCTTGCCATATCTGACTTGAGAGTTGGAGGGCGGTTCCTCCCTATAGCAAGCCCACCCCCAGGATAGTTCCTTCAGACAACATACTGGGTCATGTGGAATTCAAGCCCTCTGTGGCATTTTAAGGGTAAGCTTCCGTTTCTTCAAAATCCCATGCCACTATATATCTGGTATACCCTAACCTAATTAAATTTGCAAACCTATTATGTAAAATATTCTGGGGCTTTGTGCTTCCTAGTTCCTCGTGACAAGCTTTCACTCTGGCCACCAAATTAGAATCTGTTAATTGCTCGCTGTTATGTGATGGATATAGTCTATAGGTATGATTTTAAGCCTTTGATATCGTAGTTTATTGCTTTACCATAGCTTGAATTTTCGTCACCAGATGGTAACATTATCCAAATCATGGTAATTATACAGAGATTTTAATTTGCTTAATTGTAAATATAGGTTGAGATGAATATTTCAAGGCAGAACAGAAAAGGACCTCCTGAATCTCATGAACAGCGTATGAAAGAAGTTCAGACTTCAAAATTCTCAAATGAATTGGCATAGCCACATGTGTAGCTACACTGTATCACATAAATTTTTTCAGTGCACCACAATAAGTGAAGAAAACAAAGGGATAAACTTACTTCTTCTAAAGCAGCAACCAACTCCTCCCGTGTTGGTCCATCAGAATCATCAATTCCAATTAACCTTTTTCTCTCAACTTCTCTGGGGTCCTCGATCATAATAGTCAACTTGACCTACAAAACCAGACAATAGGAAACATTGATTGATTATTGCAAACATACTTCATATTTGCTTCAATAAACTTCTAAGTTCTATCAAAAGCTCATTAATAGTAGGAAGAGGCCAAAGTGGCAGAAAAAGAATCACATCAGTAGCACCAAGTTGCGTGCAACTACACAATATCGTGGCATACACACATAAAGTTAAAAGTAGTATATAAAAATCAAGGATGAGAAGAATACTATATGGAAAAAGTAATTAGCAGTACAATCACCAAAACAATTGCCACCTATGCTCTGATAAACTTAAACTCCAAGACCAGACCGCCATCCACTGGTCAGAATGTGCTGCTGACTGCTGAGTGCTGATTGTGAAAACATGTTTTGGGGAAATATATGTATTAGCTTAGTTAGAGGTCCAAAAAATTACAGGTGCTCGAGGACATTGGTTAATTATGTACATTTAGTTAAAAAACTGGAGCTTAGAAGTTGAAAATTGAAATTATATCGGTTAGTAGGAATCCTATAATTAGCTTGCTAAGAAGATTTAATTCTAGGCCCGTTTATTAGATTTATCCAGCGACTTTGTGTGTTTTAGATACGTTTGTGTGTTGGATAAAGGCAATTTATCTCGAAATAGGTGTATTTAGGCGGTTGTTTGGCTTACAAGTACAGCGTAATACAGGTTAAAGTCAAGAGAGATCGATGAGATTGCCTTGAGACTTTGTGGCAAATGAAACAAGAAAAATAATAGTAATGAGGCCAAACAAATACGTTTGACATTATCTCTACAGTATGTTAAGTTAACATACTCTGAGATGATGGGTGAGCTTTAGGGGATTCAATCTTGGTTCAGAGCTACTAGTGAGCAAGATTAGGGTTTGAGTTGTTCATAACATCGATTTCAAATCATGAATGCATTTCCAACTAGAACTACAACAAAGCCAAAATGCTACACAAATTATCCATCAGTCTTTCTAATGCCAATGTAGATTAAACCTGTTCAAATTGGAAGACAACTACTAAATTTCACATTCTGCCTCAATAATTACCCAAATAAAAAATTTCTAACTCAAAGGTATAATGAATCAAAATGCGGGGTAAGATTTATCATAATCGAAGAAAACAAAGAAAAACCAAGACAACTCAATAGTAGAGAGCCAACAGTAAATAGTATGAAGCAAAGATAGTATGTACCTCGCCAAAAATCATGTCCCTGTTCTTCCTCAGCAGCTCTAAAACCTGCACAAAATTATCCAAATACAATCTATAAAGAGCTGTTTGTATGCTGAGATTCATTATATTAATCAAACATCTTTCGTTCTTTTTTTTCTTCTCATTCTATTCTCTCACTCTCTAAAGTCAATTCTTCTTCTGGTTCTATAATTGATCCCAAAGCTACTGTTACATAAATCCCTCCTAAATGCATCAAACAACTAGTCAAAGGGAAGTAACATGTTAGAGATGGAGAAAAAAAAAAGTTTCAGCTCTTAATTTTGGAACTACTAAAAATATCGTCTCAATTGAAGTCAATTTAATTCCCTTTTATCTTTACTTACCTTGTCAAACAGCTAGTTGTTTCAGCACCTTAAAAATGTCACTACGTGTAGCTGAAATCAATTACAGAAGTCGGTCTTAAAACACAGGTGGAAGTTGTTGAGTATACAATAAAAAAATTATGATAACTCTAAAAAGAAAAAAGAAATAGCAGAGAACAACAGCCAACCAGTCTAAAATTACAAAACCAAAACGGAAAGAGAGAAAATTACTCTTTTAATTTCGCTGATGCATTCGAGATCCTCAGGAGTCGGCTCTAATTCGTCTTCCACAAAATCTGTATCAGTTGTGGGGAATACCGCCTCGGAATCATTCATGCTAACACGAGCGGGTTGAACCATTGGTCGGCAGTAACGATGATTGACATGATTGAGGGAAAGAAAGAGAAGAGTGTTTACATGGTTGGTATTACCACAACGGAAAAGTGGTAAGTTACTGCTGCACAGATGGTAACGGTGAGACAACATTGAAGGTCCGGCAGATGATGATGAAGCCACTGGCAGCTGTAACGGTTGTGAAACCATCTCTTCTTTGCACCACTATATCTAGTCTTCCACTTGATTAACACCTAAGCTGGAACTGATAAGGTGCTGAAACTGATAAACTAGTTGATTAAGTTGATGAACTATTTTGATATTTTAATTTTTATTCTATATAGCTCAACACTAACACTTCATTCATTTTATAAAGGTTGCAAAATATTCTTTTTACGGCCCGTTTGATTAATGTTTATTAAAAGTGGCAATGGTCATGCATTCTAATGTAAACTTGCAGAGGAATCCCCATAATAATATCATGGTAATGTTAATTTATCCCAAAACATCTAATTTCTTCCTATAGTTTCATTACCATCTATTACCACTTGGAAAGGTCATATTAAGCAGTAATGGAAATTCATGAAGCAAAAGACATGTTTTGATTTTCATATGGACATAAGATTCTTGCAAATTACATTATGATTTATTACCATTACCATCATGTATGACCAATAACCCAACGGGCCATCATGTATAACACTAGTTGCAATATTTCTATTTTCTGTAAATTCTTATACAAAGTCTTATTCTATTATTCAAGCTGTCAAGCATATGGATCATATTTCACTCTCTCTACTCTTCCTTGGTTTAGAGTTATCTTATAACTCTATACCATAGAATTTAAAAAACTTCAATCATTCATTTTATATAAAGGGCAAAGATTCTTTTAAACAATCTCTTTCTCTCTCCATTAAGCTTTGCCCAATTCAGAATCGTTCTACATGTTTTTTGTCTATATCTAGTAAAAAACATAGTACATGTAATCAATAAAGTAGTATATTGGAACCAAAAGGCAAAAACAATACTTTGATAATATGTCTAAAATTAGATCATTGTTGAGTTCTTATATACTACTCTTTGTGCATAAATATACTAAATTTTGTAATTAATGTACTATTGTTTTTGCTGAAGATACCACCAAAAAATGTTTTGAAAAAAAAAATGTCCACAAGAGTTCTGAATTAAGCATTTCTCCTCTCTCCCTTCCCCTGCCATCTTGCTCTACCTATCTAATGCATCCCGTATTTTTCAGCCTCTAATTTATAGGCTACCAATCGATCGACACCCATATTTGGGTCTATTCTATTCGACTTATTTTTGCTTATCTGAACTTATTAGACCTTATCTAAACTTATTAGACCTTATTTTGTAGGTGTGTCAAACCTTATTTTTGCTGAACTAGACTTATCTGAACTTATTAGACCTTATTAGTCCTTCTTAGACCTTATTTGAACTGACTGAAAATAAGTTGAACAGAATATGGCCTTTGTTGGGTGATTTTGGTATAATCTTCGATGAATATTGATTACAATCCCACAGACCCATGGTTTTAGTGAAAAATTTGAATATTGTTGAACAAAAATAAGATAAAATTACAAATAACAAGTACCCACAACAAGAAATCGAAGAACCCATACACAAAATTGTTAATACAAAATTGAGGAATAAGAAACATAAGATTTGTAGGACAAACCTGAAACAACTCAGAAATGCAGCAATGAATTAAATGGAAGGGATTGCTTGATTAGTTGATTACTGAAAGCTTTGAGAGAATTCGAAGAGAGAGAATAGAGGGAACAGACAAGCACCAGTAGGAAACAGAGGAGAGTTTGAAGGATAGAGTTCCTGATATGTTTTTTTTTAATTGCGATAGAAAAGAAAAGATAATTCGAATAATAAGGTTACAAAGCATATTTTCCCAAAATGGCATTCATTTACCCATATTGGGTTTGAAAGAATTGAAAAATGATTTTACTTGACTACAATGGTTATATATGTCGCTTATTAACTATATGTCCCAATATGTGGTTAAATGTGGACAAAAAGTAAATTGAACTTGGAAAGCCAAAATAAGCCCAAATGGCATTCTTTTACCAAAATGGGTTTCAAAGCATGTGAATGGATTTTACTTGACTCTAATGGTTATACATGTCCTAACATGTGGTTGAATGTATGAAAATAAGTACAATGAGCTTAAAAGGCCAAAATCGGCTAGAATGACATTCATTTACCCAAATTGGTTCTCAAGTGATGTGAATGCAGTTTACTTGACTCTAATGGTTCTATATGTACTTGTTATAAGTATATATGACCTAAAATGTGGCTAAATGCGGGAAAGTAAAAAAAATTGAGCTTACGAGGCCAAAATCGGCCGTAAATTGAGCCACTTATTATTTATGTATAATACCTTCTCAAGATCCCCGACTTCCATGCAACTTGACATTATATCGAACATGAACCTCAACACATAGTAGCCACACTCGGTTCCCTCGGGTTGTTGAGCACACTAATTATAAAATTACATTAAAAAAATCATGTAAGAAACGTACATGTTTGTTTTTTATAAAAGAAAGAAGTAGCTTAAGTAATATCTATTACCTTCATTGCTTTCCACCGAGGAACTTGTCCTGTTCTCTCAACTTTCTTCATAGAACTGTAGTTATGTTAATTTCATGTGAGAAGTGGGCAAAGGATGAAATTAGTGAAACATGTTATGCTAATAAGCATTTTAAGTAACAAACATACCTAAGTTATGTTGGGGAAGAGGGGGTCTACAGAGGGGTGGGGCACGAAAGGGGAGGGGGGTGCGGGGGTGTGGCGCAGCAAGGGGGGAGGGTCTGGGCAGGGGGACAACAAGGGGGGGGGAAACGGCGGGGAGGGGGTGCGGGGGGGAGGGCGTAGGGGCGCAGGGGAGGGCGGCAGGGGAGGGGGCAACAACGGGGGTGGGGCACAAGGGGGAAGGGGGGGTGCAGGGGGGTGGGGCACAGCGGGGGAAGGGGGGTCTACAGTGGTGGGGCGGCAGGGTGGGGGGTCCGGGCAGCGGGGAGGGGCAGGGAGGCGGGCGGAGGCAAGGGGGAAGGGGGAGAGTAGGGGGCGACGGGGGGGAACCGAGTGTGGCTAAATATATGTCAATGAAAACATGTTGTTATTAGAGCTATATATGTCCTAACATGCGGCTAAATGCGAGAAACTAAGTACATTGAACATGAAAAGCAAATAAGGGCCCGAAATGGCCTTCATTTACCCAAAATGGGTTTCAAAGCATATGAAGTGATTTTTGTTAACTCTAATGGTTGTATATGTTGTTATTACAACTAAATATGTCCTAACATGTGGCTAAATGCGAGAAACTAAGTGCATTGAACATGAAAAGCAAAAAACGACCCGAAATGGCCTTCATTTACCCAAAATGGATTTCAAAGCATAAGAAGTGATTTTTCTTAACTCTAATGGTTGTATATGTTGTTATTATAACTAAATATGTCCTAACATGTGGCTAAATGCGAGAAACTAAGTACATTGAACATGAAAAGCAAAAAAGGACCCGAAATGGCCTTCATTTACCCAAAATCGGCTTCATCTACCCAAAATGGGTTTCAAAGCATGTGAATGGATTTTAGTTATCTGTAATGGTTGTATATGTTGTTATAAGAGCTATATATGTCCTAACATGTGGCTAAATGCGAGAAACTAAGTACATTGAACATGAAAAGCAAAAAACGGCCCGAAATGGCCTTCATTTACCCAAAATGGGTTTCAAAGCATAAGAAGTGATTTTTCTTAACTCTAATGGTTGTATATGTTGTTATTACAACTATATATGTCCTAACATGTGGCTAAATGCGAGAAACTAAGTACATTGAACATGAAAAGCAAAAAACGGCCCGAAATGGCCTTGATGTACTCAAAATCGGTTTCATCTACCCAAAATGGGTTTCAAAGCATGTGAATGGATTTTAGTTAACTCTAATGGTTGTATATATTGTTATAAGAGCTATATATGTCCTAACATGTGGCTAAATGCGAGAAACTAAGTACATTGAACATGAAAATCAAAAAACGGCCCGAAATGGCCTTCATTTACCCAAAATGGGTTTCAAAGCATAAGAAGTGATTTTTCTTAACTCTAATGCCCGAAATGGCTTTCATTTACCCACCCCCCTTACACAGCCCCCCCCACCCTGCTTCCCCCCCATGCAGCCCCCTCTGCAGAACCCACCTCCCTTGCACAACCCCTCCACCCTGCTTCCCCCCTTGCAGCCCCCTCCCACTGCTTGCCCCCTCCCTTGCAGAACCCACCCCCTTGCACTGACCCCCTCCGGCCTGCTTCCCCCTGCGGCCCCGACCCTCTGCCCCCCCCCCGCACCCCCAACCCCGCTTCCCCCCTGCCCCCCTGCGGAACCCCCTGCCGCCCACCCCCTCGCACACACCCCCACTCTGCTTCCCCCTGCCCCCCCCTGCTTCCCCCTTGCTTGCCCCCTCGCGCGAACCCCCCCTTCGTGCCCACCCCCGCAACCCCCCACCCTGCTTCCCCCCCTGCACCCCCCTACAGAACCCACCCCCACCGCTGCTTCCCCCCACCACGGCCCCCGCCCGCTTTGCCCCCTGCACCCCCCCCCCCTGCTGCACCCCTGCGAAACCCCCTCGCTGCCCACCCCCTTGCTTCCGTCACTAGCTAGCTTCAATCAACAACAAAGTGAAAGTTAACATTAGTATAAATTAGCAAATCAAACAAAACTAAACTAAAGTAAACAAAACTAACCTAAACTAAACTAAACTAAACTAAACCAAACTAAACTAAGCTAAACTAAACTAAACTAAACTAAACTAAACCAAACTAAACTAAACAAAACCAAACTAAACCAAACTAACTAAACTAAACTAAACTAAACTAAACTAAAATAAACAAAACTAAACTAAACTAAACTAAACAAAACTAAACTAAACTAAACTAAACTAAACTAATTAAGTACAACAACAACAACAACAACAACAACAACAACAACACAACAACCACAAAAATAACAACCACTACAACAACCACAACAACAACAACCCCACCAAAGCCCTAGCTTTTTAACCTAAAAATCAAACTAATTAACTACTTAAACTAAAATTAAATTAACTCAAATCAATCAACTTTGAACCCTTTAACTATTATACAACCTAATTTAACTAACAATTATTCATAAAACTACCAAGGAATTATAAACTTGAAGTTTTAAATATGAGATTAAAATAAAAGTTATGAACTTTTAGTTACCTAGGAAGAGGTGGAGGAGGAATGTAGTTGTTTAGGGTGGGGTAGAGAACGAATGTAGTTGTTTAGGAGGAGGAAGGTGGAGGTGCGCCGAAAATCGCAGAGGAGTCGAGGTGGATATGTGCGCAAGCTTAGGGCAGCAGGAGTGGTGCGCCCAGCTGGTGGTGGAAGCTTCGGGTGGTGGCGGCGGTGAGGTGTGGTGGTGCGACACTGCGTCGTCGAACCCTCAGGTGTGAACTCGCTGAATTGAAGGAGGGATGAATTGAAATTGGGAGGAGGGAATTGAAATGGGTGAATTAAGGAGGGAAGAAAAAACACGGGCTTTTTGGCTGGGAAAAAAACGAAAAAATCTGATTCGGTCCTAAGAACCGGATCAGATTATTAAAAACCGCAGCAGATTCTATAATCTAATCCGGTTCTATAAAAGACCGGATCATATTTTTTGCTCATATTTCCCTCCCATTTTTCCATTGGTTTTCGGATGCGGTTTTCTAAAAACCGAATATGCTACTAAGTGACAGATAAGGTTTTTTCCACTAGTGCATACACGCAATTCATCTAGACTCCTACATACTTGAGCTAAGCTATGTGCTACCCTATTGCCTTCACGTTTAACAAAAGAAAACACACAAGACACACAAGACTTACTAAGCTGTAAAATATATGCCACAATGAAACCAAATTGGGTTGGCTCTATTAACCCTTTCTGAAGATGGTTGAACAATTTCATATTGTCTGTCTCTACTTCCAGTGCACGAAATCCAGCCTCCAGTGTGATGCTCAGGGCATGTCTCAAAGCCATTGTTTCCGCTATATCCACCTCGAATTTCCCCACAACTGGAGCACCTGTTGCCAGCACCACATCCCCTCTGTTATCACACGTGACCCCTCCCAGGCCTATTCGATCATTTGGGAAGATTGCAGCATCTGAGTTAACTTTGTAACTCCCTGGTTTCGGTGCTCTCCACTGTGTGCTCCAGCAGTGCTTTGGACCTTGCGAACTGCTCTGTTGTTCTACTGATTCTACCTCAGTAATAATAGCTATGGCTTTATGAAGCAGCTCTCCTAAGTCCCATCTTCTACTCTCAAATACCCAGGCGTTTCGTCGAAGCCAAATACACCATAGTAAAGCCCAAAAAATGTTCCACCATACCTCTTCCTTGGACAGCTTCTGCAGTGTAACACACCATTCATACATACTCATCTCTTGCCATTTATCAACCTGCAGTCTTAATGGAGAAAAGTACCAAACATTTCGCACTTCCGGGCACAGCATAAACGCATGCTCTAAAGTCTCCTGCCCTTCCCCACATAGAGGACATGTTGTGTCAAGTGTCATACCTCGGTGCAGTAGCGAGGTTCGCACAGCTAGCCCCTTATGTAAGGTGCGCCATGCAAACATTCGGATTTTGGGGAATACTCCAGCTTTCCATAATTTCTTCCAGTTGAAACGTTCCTGGGTGCAAGAGTTCGACGCTTTACTCCGTGTTTCATCCATCACCAACATGTTGTAGGCACTACGAACAGTGTACAGGCCATTTTTCGAATGAATCCAAGTCCACTCATCCTCCATATCATGTCTTGGCAGAGGTATTTTTAAGATAGCCTCTACCTCTACACTAGAGAGCCATTCCCTTAACTTGGAAATCTGCCAACTCCCTGCTTCAATAAATTCACTAACATACTTGGGCTCTTCATTGCAAATGTGCTAAATATTCTTAATCATGGAGGGGATGTAGGGGCCTTTAATCAGACTCATGTTGTTCTTATTCCAAAGAAAAAGAAATGCGAGTCTTCTGTTGATTATCGTCCCATTAGTCTTTGTAATGTAATGTATAAAATTGTCTCCAAGGTTATTGCTAATCGCCTCAAAAAAGTTCTCCCTTGTATAATTCATGAGTCTCAGAGTGGTTTTGTTCCGGGAAGATTAATTACAGATAATATACTAGTGGCTTATGAATGCTTTCACTATCTGAGGAAAAAGAAGAAGGGCAAGAGAGGGATGTTGGGTCTTAAACTTGATATGAGTAAGGCTTATGACAGAGTTGAATGGGTATTTTTGAAGCATATAGTGTTGAAGATGGGGTTTCCAGATACTTATGTAGAAACGGTGATGCGATGTATTACAACATCAACCTTTTCTGTATTGGTAAACGGGCAACCTTCTCGATCATTCAATCCTAGCGAGAGGTCTCGAATGAGGAGATCCCCTCTCCCCTTTCCTATTTATTATATGTGCAGAAGGGCTTTCAGCACTTTTACGGGATGCAGAGAAAAGAAATTTGATTCATGGGGTGAAAATAGGAAGGAGAGTTGAGCCTATAAGCCACCTGTTTTTTGCTGATGATAGTGTACTTTTCATCCGGGCAAATGAAGAGGAAGTGGAAAATGTTTTGGATATCCTTTCTACCTATGAAGCTGCTTCAGGACAAAAACTGAATATGGAAAAATCGGAAGTGTATTTTAGTCGAAATATCGAGCTTGCAAAGATGAACATGCTTCAGACGAAGTTATCATTTAAGGCAGTATAAGAACACGAGAAATATCTTGGATTACCGACATTCATTGGAGGATCCAAGAAAAAGATTTTTCAGGTTATTCAGGATAGAGTTTGGGAGAAGTTGAAAGGGTGGAAGGCAAAATATTTATCTCAAGCAGGAAGAGAAGTGCTCATCAAATCAATTGCGCAAGCCATTCCCTCTTATGCTATGCAATATTTTGCAATACCGAAGACGATCTTGAGTATCATTGAAGCTATGTGTCGGTAGTTTTTTTGGGGGCAGCAAGGGGAGGAGAAAAAGGTGGCTTGGGTGGCTTGGGATAAATTGTATTGTGCAAAGAAAGATGGTGGGATGGGCTTCCGAAATTTGCAACTTTTCAATGAGGCTCTCCTAGCTAAACAAGGGTGGCGTATCCTCACTAATGAGTCATCCCTTGTGGCGAAAGTGCTTAAAGGAAAATACTTTCCTAAATCATCATTCATGGAAGCAAAAAACTGCCCACAAGCAAGTTACACTTGGTAATCGATTTTGAGCTCGAGAGATGTGTTAAAAAAGGGGATGAGAAGGGTGATTGGCAATGGGAAATCAACTCGAGTATGGCATGATCCCTGGGTCCCATCAGCTCTGTTATGCGTGTCTCAAAGAGTTCATATGAGTAAAGTTTCATTCTAAAGTTGGCCCAATTAGTCAAAAATGCGGGAAGACCGGCCCGGACAAGTCAAAAGGATCTTGGCACTGGTCCTGGTAAAGAAGCCATTATAATAATTATATTGTCTTGGTCAGTAAATATATTTCCTCCTTGGACAACTTATGTACATTGTCAAATGTCAATTGTAGCATTTGGTATACAGTATACTCTCTCCCTTTCAAATTCTCTGGGTTTTTACTCTTGTATGAGTGCCTAAATTTTACTGTAATTAAATCCTTAAAATAGTCATTATGAAAAAATCTAGTAACAATGCTTTCACATACACATATACTTGGGAATTATATCTACTCCATCCATCCTACACGTTTTGTCTAATTTTTGTTTTCATCCGTTTTATATAGTTTTTCCTACTTTTACTTATTCTAATTTAATAAATATTTTTATATCTTTTTTCCGTGATTTGCTCTATTTACTAGATCCACTTAATTATATATTCTTTCACAACTAGCTTACTTCACCTAATTAAAAAAAATACTTTTACTTAGTCTAATTTAGTAAATGTTTTTGCTTCTTCTTCCGTGATTTGCTCTATATATTGGATCCACTATATACTCTTTCACAACTAGATTATCTCACCTAATTAAAAAAATTAAAGACCACACATCCTTGTACTCTCTCATCTTAAACTCGATATTTGAAAATATTGTTTCCATGAAAAATTTGGAGGAATGGAAGATTATATGACAATTCCAAGGGTGGATTACATACTCTTTTACAGCTACATTTTCTCACCTAATTGCATACTCTTTCACAACTAGATTATCTCACCTAATTAAAAAAAGTACTTTTACTAGTCTAATTTACTAAATGTTTTTGCTTCTTTCATCCGTGATTTGCTCTATTTAATTGGATCCACTATATACTCTTTCACACCTATATTTTCTCACCTAATTAAAAAAATAAAAGACCATACATCCTTGTACTCTCTCATTTTAAACTCGATATTTGGAAATATAGTTTCCACAAAAATTTAGAAGAATGGAAGATTACTTGAAAATTCTAAGGACGGATTCAATGTGACAATTCTAACATTACAAGACATTCCCCAAATCGGCAAATCCCAATACTTCATAGAGTGCCCATTGAATTTTTCAATGCATCTCTTCTTTCGAAGAAAGGATAAATGATTCCAAAAGCAATTGTTACACCAAAAGGCAGTCAAGTCAACTACAAAGAAAAAAGATAAAGATGTTGGTCCTCTTACCAAAATAAAAGGGCAACTATATAAAACATGCACAATGAAAGGGATCAGGAGGCCCAGTGATATTCAAAGTCAAATAGTAGTAATATAGTGGGTTCATCCGAGTCCGGATCCTCTAGAGTTTTAATAAAACTCTACAAAGTAGAGTTGTATCTTAACCATATATTTTATAATCAATGGCTCATATTGGTGGGAAGGGAAAATTAGGGGGTGGATTTTGATGAGAAAAAATAGGGGGGATTTTAGAAAGATTATATATGAGACATTGATTATTTATTCAATGGTTGATATTGCTCAAACTCTACCTTGTAGAGTTATTTCAGAACTCGAGAGAATCCAAACACGGTTGATCCTCAATTCGTCGTGTCACTTGCCTAATATATGTCTTTTTGAGATGGAAATAGAACATCCCAATAAAAATGAAATATTCATTTACATGTTTTTCATACTACTGCAACAATAAAAGAAAAAGAAAAAAAATTGAAACAAAAATTGGTTGTATAAAATTTGAATTAGTACTTCATTTAGGATTCATAATGATGAAAAGTTGATACTTTTCATATCAGATCACTTTATTTTGCCATTCATATATTCTAACTCCAAGCCGTAACATATCTCTATTATATAAGCCAAGGGAGAGCAATGGTGTCCCCCTTGGAATTTACTTAAATGCCCATCCACAACATATATATTACCCTTAATGAATTTTGTTGGAATAAGAGTTTCGCAAAGGCAGAAATAGATAACTTTCAAGGCTGTGCCGTGATAGGAGATCACTGACTTGAAAACAATTACGGCCCGACAATGGTGGTTATCGATCTTGGCCGGAATGCTCCCCAAGGTTTACACAGCAGCTAATTAAGAATGCCACCACTAGCAAACTGAGCTTTAGAGAATAGCACGAAAACCCAGGAATAGAGAAGAGAAGGGAAGAGAGAAGAGTGTTTGTTGTTTTTTGTGTGTGGCGAACGGGATGGCACGATTTTATAGGGAAGAATCAAGCCAAAAACGGATAGCAATCAAGGCAAAATCAATGGGCGGATAATTAGGGATTGCCATGAATACCGTAACGGTAAAACGTTACAGAATTCCAACAGCCACACACGCGTAGCTCCCGGGTCCAAAAATTTAGTTAAGTTAAGTTTATTCCCCAAAGCCCAAGGCCCTGGCCCGGTCCGGGCGGGCGGCGCGCGCGCGCGTGTGTGTGATAGCAAGCCCAAACCAAACATATCATCCAACCACAAAAGCATCTCTAGTCACAACTCAATAGATGGAAGGAGGGAGGAAATATATAAACATGAAGAAATTCCCTCCCACAAGCAATGTGGGACAAACAAGAAAATGAGCCAAGGTTTTTCCAAGCCTTAACTCCAACAATCCCCCCACAAAGGCTCGAAAAGCAAAAGAAATTCCCGGGTAAGGAAAGGAAAGTACTTAAACACCAATATCTTTCGATTTGAATTGATGCATAGTGAAATGAGGCAACAACTTACTATCTAGTGAGTGAATTACTCTTGAACTCACCCGAGTTCCGTTGAGACCCTCACAACACATACCTACCTTAAGATCGTGCAATCTCCGCGATACATCACAAGCGCTTTATAGCCATGCGCATACCTTGGGTCTAATAAGTGCTCTAGAAAGACAAAGTCTTTCATAGAAGGCGGCTTAACCTCCACACTTACGTAGGTAGTCCATCAAGTGTTTCTCAATAACACCACCCCGGAGGGATATGGAACTATTAAGAGCAAAATGCTCAACCTCTCAATGTATATCCATCAAGTGCGTCTCGGAAGCACCACCAATAGGCTATGGATAAAAGCACTACCATGTGTCATAGGGATGGGAAATGTAGTGCAAGTTAAGATTTCATGGCTTCGTTTGACCACAAACGGGTATCCACCATAAGATCTCAACTAATGGGCTTTAGCCCCATCCCCTCGACGACTCTAGGACAACTCTCCTAGATAACCCCTTAGTAAAGGGGTGCAAGATTTCTTTCGGACCTCACATAGTCCAAAGAAATCACCCCATTTTTCGGGAGTTGTTTGACGACTCCATGTACGATCCGTATGTGTCTCTTCTTACCATTGTAGACACTTTGTTCTTAGCAACACCAATGGTCGCTTGAGAATCACAATGAAGAGAGACAGGTGAACCCCGTCCACCCCATAAAGGAACATCGGACAACAAGTTTCTCAACCATTCGGCTTCTTGCCACTGCCAACTCGAGGGCAATGAACTCGAACTCCATGGTGGAACGTGCTATACAAGTCTGTTTTCGAAGACTTCCACGATATAGCACCACCACCAAGGGTAAACACATAGCCACTAGTTGAACTAATCTCATCATTACCGGATACCCAGTTTGCATCACAAAATCCTTCAAGAACAACGGGGAAATTTAGAATAGTGCAAACAAAAATCAACAGTTCCTTTTAGGTATCGCGAGAAGACGATGAAGAGCACTCCGAGTGTTCATTACTAGGGTTATGTGTATATCTACTAAGTCTACTCACCTGCATAAGCTATGTCGGGTCGAGTACGTTCATGAGGTACATCAAACTACCTATGATTTTTGCATATTCACTTTGAGAGACACTTTCACCTAAGTTCTTGGTCAAATGAATACTTTGGAATCATAGGGAGAACTCACTGGAACAACATCAAAGGAATTAAACTTTTTAAGCACTTTTTCCACATAATGAGACTGACTAAGGGAAATGCGACCGGAGACTCTCTTAAGTCTGACTCCTAAAATCACATCTGCTTCCCCCAAATCTTTCATCTCAAATTTTGAAGACAAGAAAAGTCAGCTAAGTCTGTATGAACCAATTCTAGAAGTTGGGTGGTCCTTTGAGTCACGGTTTTGCAAGGTTTCTTGGTAAATTTTGCTTCAACACAAATAGGACACTTAGAGAACTCGGTTGAGGGACGATTAGGAATCAATTCTAAGGTCCTTAGTCTCTTAATAGAGGCAACATTCACATGTCCTAATCTACCGTGCCATAAATTTAAAGACTCAAATATAAGCGGAACCACAAAACGGTTTTATTAATAGCAGATACTGAAGAAGCAACATTTAAAATAAACAAACCCCCACTCGAGATACCCTTTCCCCACAAATTCCCCACCACGAGTCATTACAACCTTGTCGGCCTCAAAAAACAATTTTCAAACCGACTTTGTTTAACAAGGCACCGGACACTAGGTTACGACGCATAGTAGGAACATACGAAGACATTTGAAAGGGAGAGGGTTTTCCCGAAGAGGTAAGTTTTAGAGTGACCTTTCCATGTCCAAGCACTCCGCCAGATTCTTTGCATTCCCCATGTAGACGCACTCACCTTCGTTGCATCCCGGAAGTCATGGAGCGGCTCTTTGTTCGAACAGTAATGCCTTGAAGCCCCGTGTCCGGAATCCAGTCGAACGATTCTCGACCGCATTTGCTTCAACCACCACAGCAGCAAATAACATCATCCGAAACAGACAAGGTTAGCTTGAGGAGTTTCTTTTTGGACGAGAACCTTGGCGTTGAGGACATTGGTAAGCCTTATGATCGGGCTTTCCACACACATAGCACACAAAGGTCCTCTTTTGAATCTTACCACTTGGTTTGTTCACTTTTCCTTGCTTCTTACCCTTGTTGAATACCTTCTTGCCCTTACCCTTGAACTTATCGAACTTGGCGCAACGAACGATTCCACCGGATTAGCTTTGGAAACATTGACAAGAGCCGAGTCCCGATTATCTTTGATCCAGGTTGGCCTCTTCAATCCTCATATGGTCGATCGGTTCTCGAAGAGATAGGAACTCTTTCCTATGCTTGATTGTTACGGAACTCCCTCCCGGGAAGGAAGAAATTTTTCCAGCGAACATTAGCTCGGAAAACCTCACGCATTTTCATGTCCTCATTTAGAACATCGGCACATAAATTTTCGTAGACATGAACTTGGTCCATGACAGAGGTTTGTCATCAACCATTTGGAAAGACAGACCACTTTCCTACAACATATTTCTGTTTCCCAAAGCATCATCGGCCCCATATTTTTTCTCAAGGGCCTTCCAAATCGGTTTAGATGACTTATGAACCATAAACAAATCAAACAAATTATTAGTCATCGAGATTAAGGAGATGGAAACGAATCGCTGTTTTATTATCTTTTTCATATTTCGGAATTTGATCCTCATTACCGCTTAATGACGGCGAAGGAAGGAGAAGATGAATCGGCGAAGCCGTAATGGCGAGTGGGACGATCATTGAACGGGACATAGTCAATATCCGGTTGCTCGAAAAACATAAGAAGTTTCGAGCCCGGCGTTTGTAGTTATTTCCATCAAGGGACTCAAGTTTGGACGAGATGAGCCATTGATTTGGTTGAACTTTCGCCATTGCAAATATTAGTGATTGCTTTCAAATTGTTGGAATAAGAGTTTCGCAAAGCGAGAAATAGATAACTTTCAAGGGTCGTGCCGTGATAGGAGATCAGCGACTTGAAAACAATTACGGCCCGACAATGGTGGTTATCGATCTTGGCGGAATGCTCCCCAAGGTTTACACGCCGGTGACTAAGAATGCCACCACTAGCAAAGGCGAGCTTTAGAGAATAGCACGAAAACCCGGGAATAGAGAAGAGAAGGGAAGAGAGAAGAGTGTTTGTTGTTTTTTTGTGTACGGCGAAACGGGATGGCACCGATTTTATAAGGAAGAATCAAGCCAAAAAACGGATAGCAATCAAGACAGAAATCAATGGGCGGATAATTAGGGATTGCCATGAGTACTGTAACGGTAAAACGTTACAGAATTCCAACAGCCACACACGCGTAGCTCCCGGGTCCAAAAATTTAGTTAAGTTAAGTTTATTCCCCAAAGCCCAAAGCCCAAGGCCCTGGCCCGGGCGGGCGGCGCGCGTGTGTGTGATAGCAAGCCCAAACCAAACATATCATCCAACCACAAAAGCATCTCTAGTCACAACTCAATAGATGGAAGGAGGGAGGAAATATATAAACATGAAGAAATTCCCTCCCACAAGCAATGTGGGACAAACAAGAAAATGAGCCAAGGTTTTTCCAAGCCTTAACTCCAACAAATTTAAATTTCCATATATATTAAATAATCTTTTATTATTCCTACTTGCCATATATATTGAACAAGTTAACAATGGAAATGAATTTGAAATTTCAATTAAATATAAAATTAAGGAGAATGATTTCCTCTTCTTGCATGTGTGAAAAACTATGATCAAAAATTAAATTTATAATATAACTTGATTGAAACAATCAGAAGAAAAAAAATAATAACTTGAATTTCATATTAATAATTATACTGATAATATTCTAAAACCTAAATGTTGATTATTATTCGGTAAACTCTAATATATAAATCAAATTCTTCCACTTTATTAATATTCAACGATTGAACCTGATACACAAATTCTTCCACTTTATTTGATCATAAGCTTTCCTCTGCTTTATATTTTCTTCGCTCAATACTATATTTGAATAATGATGAACAAATAACTAAAAAACCAACGAAACATTGATTTAAGAAAAACATAAAAAAAAAAATTACAAAAGTCTGTTTGAATCAAAAATTATGTAACACTGATGAATAACTAATTGAGAAAAGAAACGCTAATATTACTCGCACGCATAGCGTGCAAAAAATGCTAGTATACCTATATCGGAGGTAACTCAACTTCGAATTCATTTATTGGAGTTAATAGTTTAACAAAAAGTTTGTATGCCAATATTCATCTCCTTCTCGTGAGTATTCCTCAAACACTGAGTTCATGCACCAGTTCGTAGTTGGCATACATAACCGACAGATCCAAGACGCACTCCTACAAGTAAACGGAGTTTGGATGGATATTGGTTGGGCTCCAAGCGGTATGAATCGATTGACAAGTCCAACCCCTCAAATCGGGGAGTTTTGTTTAACTTTTTATTTTGGAGAGAGTTTTGTATAATTTGTAATAGGCATTGAATATTGTATATGTTTACACATAAATCTTCATCAAAATTGATCATTGCACACAATGTTCCAATAGAAGAAAATACGAGAGTTGGGTTGACATATATGACAACATGGAACTTGTTTCTCAAGGAAAAAAAAAGATGAGACAATATGAGAAATTTTCTTTGGTCGATACATCAGTATATAGCAATTTTCCTTCATTAAATTGATGAAAAATACATCTTTTTTCTTTCAAATTAGTACTATGGAATCAGTCACCAGGATAAAAGAAAAAAAGACAAAAAGAAAAGAAAAATGTGAGATATCCACAATCGTTGCAAAGGACCCAAAGTGACTTGAGAATCAATGTAGGCAAAAGCACCGCTAAAACAAAACTTCCCCATCTTAGTGTATAAAAGAATAAAGCAAAAGTTTTGGCAAGCCAAAGGTTTGCCAGAAACTTGTCCTTTGGCTAGCTTGATTTGATCCGAGGTTTAGGCGTGTTGTCTTCTCCTCTGTCGAGCAAACGCCTCTTGTTTGAACCATAACCATGGTACTGGTAAATGAGGCTGTAAAGCGACTGTCTAATACGCAATACATCATATCGCTCCATAAATCTCATGTCATTTGATCGCGCTTTGGCTCCTGCAAAGCGCTGGTATTCCTCAAACACTGAGTTCATGCACCAGTTCTGCAATTTCCTAAGACAACCAACGACACAACCTGTGCGATGCTGCAATATCAAGCATGGTTCCACATGAGCTACATTACGAATGTAAATATAAATCCTTGTTTTCCAACTACAAAAGTGATTTCAATACAGAAAACTAGCTACATTGATATAGTGGATTGTGCGGCTAACATTGAGGCTCCGTTTGGTAGGGCGTAAAACATTTTCAGTGTAAAATGATTTTCATGGAAAACAATTTACAATGGAAAACACAATTCCAAAATTAGTTTTCCATTGTTTGGTTCCATGTAAGAAAAATGATGAAATGAAAGGAAAATGAAAGGGAAAGTAAGGAGGTTGTGAGAGGAGTGTACAAGAGAGATAAGGAAAACTGTTTTCCCTTCATTTTGAAAGGAAAATGGTTTTCCATCATTGGGAGAGCAATTTTACTCCAAGGGAAAATGGTTTTACACTCCTCTACCAACCAAACAATGTAAAACTGAAAATAGAGGAAAACAGTTTTCCAGGAAAATGTTTTACGCCCTACCAAACGGAGCCTGAAACTCAAAAAAGTAAAATTGCAGTTAAGGCATTACCTTTCCACGTTTGCAATGAATTAGAATCGGATAATTTCTTACATCTGCAAGCAACAGGAAAGTCCAATTAGATGAATGAAGTTCACGCATTCATGAAAGTGAACTAAGAGGATTGCACATTTGTGTGAAAATAGTTCACGCAGAACTACCTATCAAAATGCTAAGAGCCTTAGAGATGACATCCTCAGGGATTGTCTCCTGCCAGAAGCCACAGCAATTGTATAAGAATATAGCAATAAACTTCATTCCAGTTAGCCGAGTTAGATCAAGGTTTTTACATGGTTAAAAAAACAACAAAGATGTTGGGTTGCTCCAACATGTATAACATGATCACTTAATTTTCCAAGAACCAACTACCCTGTTCTGGAAGATTAGCACTTATTTCCACTCACTCAATAATGCATGGGAACAATTTGTCTTCTAATGCAACAACCTTATCATAGAGAGCCTAATATGACATCCATCAATTCACATATTACGGGTTTTAAGATTAATCATTTGCACCCATTCTCACTTCCTCAGCAACCTAACTGCATTATCCAAACCCAAAAGAAAAGATAATGTTCTCAATTTTCAATTCTCTTAAAGAAATAAACAACTAACAGTTCATTGGCAATACAATAAGCTAATATATACTTTAGCTCGAAACAAGGGGGCAATGTTCAAAAACACTCCTGCATTTCCAACTCTATCCATACATTATTTTTGGGCCCATTAGATTCTTCAATGCACAGATGACTCAAGCTAGTCATGTTCGGCAAAAGATAAAGCGGCTTTTATGCCCACTCATGTGACCCTTCAAAAGCTCCCACCACATGTCAAAAGTTCGATTAACACGGTACGGTAATCTTAAGCATAGTTGATCCCCTAGATATCAAAAAATAAGCCTTCCTACATATCCCCTTTTCATATGTAACTTTCAAAAATTTCCCTCCACGGACTTTATGCTATGAAAAAAGGTCGGGAGAAAACTCATTGTGAACCGAGGGAAACACGTCAAAGATAACTAAGGCAAGAGACTTTTTCTCCCGGAAAGGAAGAAACGAAGATCTGAAAAGATGAAGATTAAAAACTTTATATTGATCAAATCTCCTTTAATTAACGACCATCAATCAAAATTGATAGGAGTCTAAAGAATCAGCAAGCTCCCTACCATTCTTAAGCTTTTAATCAAACTTTCCCATATTGAAAATCACCATTCACAACCAGGTAAAGGCAGTGTAATATCCGACTAATGATTAGAATATTTGAAGTCGTGCACAAACACAAACGAAATCGAGATCCCAGCTTTACAAATATCATTTTCAATAGTAAAGGTATAATCTTACTGTTAAGAGACCTCAAATTTACTTGTGCAGAAATTTGCGGATCATAATGCTTTCTGCCTATAATCTAATAAAGATATAGTCCAAGAAAGACAAGCACTGTTCTGCCTTCTGTGGTTAAAATTCAAACCCTAGATTAAGATAAGAATAAGGGGCTTATCTACCAAACCAACATTAAATATTGGGTTTATTCTTTTTTATTTATATACACAAAATAAGTATGAAAACATCCACTAATTCACTATCAAAATTCCCAGCAAAAGAACAAGTTACCACAAAAACAAAAATAAAAAACTTCAAATTCTATGAACAATCCCAATTTAATAAAATTTACAAAGACAGAATTATACCTTTGTCCCCTCAATTCCAAACTGAAATAATTGAATTTTATGCCATTCAAGAAACTTCAAATACTCTTCTGGGTATGGTTCAGTGCACAAATATCTACAACAACATTGAAAAAAAATTATCAGAGAAACCCATTAATCATACTATATCTAATAAACCCTTAAACACATTAATTAAACAAAATTGAGAAAAAAACCATTAATCATACTATATCTAATAAACCCTTAAACACATTAATAAAACAAAATTTAGAAAAACCCATTAATCATACTATACCCAATAAACCTATAAAACATTAATTAAACAAAATTCATAAGAAAACTTACATAATTGACTTGAGATTTAGGGTTTCAAGAAAGCCAAAATTGGAAGGTTCTGGAAACCCAGATCTATAAAGCCCTTCTTCCACCATTGAAAAATTTGTAGGAGGAATCAAAATATCATCTTTTTCCTCTCCAATTTTGCTACCCTCTTTTTCATCCTTCTTCTCCTTTTTTTGCTGCTTTTCCCACAACATAATGCTCATTCTTCAAAAATCATAAAAATTAATGAAATTTTCTTGGAATTTTTTATAGAAGAAATTTTGCAGGAGAAGAAAGAAAAACAAAAGATAAGATTTTTTCAACACCAACCCAGAAACATTATCAGAATCTTGTTCAAGATTTTTCCCACATTATGAAAAAAAGCAGGAAAATTTGAGCAAACTTTTATAGACAAATTGAAAACCCCATAAAAGAGGAGAGAGAAAAAAGAATTGGGGTTTGAGAGAAGGGGGGAAAAAGAAGGAGAGGAAGAAAGTAGGATTCTTGAGAGAGAAAGTTGTTGCCCGTTAGGATTCTTGTGAAGGAGACGCTCAGTAATATACCAACACATATACACGAATATAAATAGGGTTTTTTTTTTTTTTAATTCAACATTTTTTTTATTTATTTTGGGTTAAACCAAGTCAACAAAATTCTAGAACTGGAAAAAAAAAATAGTTTGAGTGAGGGGTTAATTCGGTAAAAAAAAACAGCTAGTTTATTGTTTTTAGGTAGTGGTGAATTGGATGAGAAAAAGAAGATAAATATTACTCCTATAATGGATATAATTTCCCCTAAAATAAGGGTATAATTGAGCAGTATGAGTTGGATTGTGGCTCGAGGTCTTTTTGGTGTGTTATACTAGTACTTAAGTTAGTCTTGCGTGGAAAATCACTTATTTAACATAGTGACCATTTTTTTCCATATAGTAACATTTTTAAATTTTAAGTTACACTATACCATTACTATCTACTATAGTGACGGTTTTTTTTAATATAGTAACTATTTCTCACATTAGTTTATCATGATGAAAATTTCACTTTGTGAATAGTAATCTTTTTTTTTCATAGTCAAACTTCATAATTTATATCTATTCATATTTTATATTTATTCTTTTTATATAGTGATCTTTTTTTTCCATAAATAACATGAATTAGCATTAGGTCTACACTAATTTAGTGTGGACCAAGTCCATATAAGTTTTTTACTAGACTCTGTTTGGCAACACATTTAAGTCACCTTAAATGAGTAGGTGCCAAAAGTTTAAGTCACCTAAAATAAATAGTCGTGTTTGGGGTAAGAGTTTTAATAAAATTGGGATATTATCTCAGATAACCCTGACATATAGGCCTTTTTCCCAAATAACCTCGACAAATTTTTTTTTTCTCAGATAACCCTGAACTTGTATTTTGTCATTAAACCTAACAGAATGACTAACGGCATTAACTTTTTTAAATCAGAAATAATTAGTGCTTTTTTAAAATTAAAAAAACTCAAATCATCTATCCTCTTTCTTCTACACCCCACCCAGCCTCATACTACTGAAACCCAACCCAAGCCCCCAGAACCAGCAATGACGCCAACAACACCAGCAACCATGACTACCGCTTGGTGGTTTTTACGACGGAATACATCTGTCCATGACTACCTTCACGTTCTTCCAAACTCAACAACAACAACAACAGCAAAAAACTCTCCTCCACCTGAATACATATGTCCTATCTGCAACTCCTTAATTTCCGACCCGGTTGTTGTCGGGTCGGCCCCCCAAAGCCAAGAACAATTCAAGGATTTCAACCAGCAGTTCGACCCACGAAATCAAAACCCAGAAAATCCCACAAAAATGGAGGAAGAACAACTTCCCAACAATCAAACTCCTCCTCCAATGGCGGAAGAACAACAAGACTCAACTTCTCACCCAAAGACACCACCCCTATCTTAACATGAGGGAAGAGGAGAAGTGGGAGTCGCGGTGGTGCGAGGCAGAGGAGAGATAGGGAGTGGCGGTGGTGCGACGCAGAGGAGAGAGGAAGTGGCAGTGGTGCGAGGCAGAGGAGAGATAGGGAGTGGTGGTGGTGCTGTTGGTGGCGAGAATTATGCGATTGTTGCCCAGATTTTTGGGTCGAATTTGCCTAGATTTTTGGTCGAATTTGCCCAGTTTTTCTACACAATTTCATAAAAGAAAAACAATGATTTTGGGGCTGATTTTGGTGATGGTTCGATTTGGGGCCTTTTGTGTTCGAATTGGGGTTGATTTTGGTGATGGTGGTGATGGTAGTTTGGAGATGAAGAACAAGAGAGGGAAGAAGATGAAGAACAAGAGAGGGAAGAAGATGAAGAACAAGAGAGATAATATGGGTTTAATTTAAAAAAAAAAGTTAACACCGTTAGATATCACGTTAGGTTTAATGACAAAATACAAGTTTAGGGTCATCTGGGAAAAACAAAAAATGTCAGGGTTATTTGGGAAAAAGGCCTATATGTAAGGGTTATCTGAGATAATATCCCAATAAAATTTAAGCTCAAAAATTGACCGAAATTGAGTTGCTATCAAATATAGCATCTAAATTTAAATTTGCTAAAATTTTCAGCTACCTTATCAGTTCAGCTCATTTTATCTACCTTGTCAGTTCAGCTCATTTCAGCTACCTTATCAGTTTCAGCTCTATTTCAACTTATGTTGCCAAACATAGCCTAATCGATTTTGGTTTTGTTTGGTAAAGAGAGGCTTGTGTATAAATTAGAGGTTCTGATCCAATTCAGATGATTGATTAGTTAAATCCTTTGATATTGGTGTTTGGTAAATAGAGGATTTGAAGAACTTCTTAGGATTGAACTTCTAATGTTATAAAAGCTAGTGGGAGGAGCTTTTTGGTGAGAGAAGATTGGAATTATTGTGGTGAAATGAGAATTAGGCTAAAATACAATCAAGTATTAGCTATTCGCAAAACACTCTTATACTATCAGCTAATACAATTATTTAATTAGACTCACTATTATAATCAGTAGTCATACCGCTACTACATTAGCTAACAATTATATGTTAATTGCCGAAGTAGAGCCTACTTATTCACATAATTCGTTATTTGAGATTATTTTTAAATTATAAAGTTATTAGTAGTATATTTAATTTAATATTTATGGACGGAAAAAAAATCAATATATATTATTAAAACATGTGGTAAGATTTGTATCCTACCACGTGTCACGTCAAATGCTTACATGGGTGCCATGTCATAGGCGACATTACATTTCTTAGAATAATCTTTTGTTACTCATATAGTGAAAAACAAATGCTTTAATTTTAAGAAATCTCAAACATTTAATCTCACTTTATAAGTCATCATCTAACCACCAAGTTATGACTTATGTTTGTGACAAATTGTCAACGCTAAAGGATACATTTTTTCATCTAAATAAATTACATGGGGTGTCGTCAGAGCCTAACAAGTTGTTTACTATTAAAAACTATGGCTTATCGATGGCCTAGCTTAAATCATTATTTAATACTGCATTGTTTGGTTTTGTTATACTATCATAAAATTCCAAGTTCACCTTAGCACCAAAAATATATGGAAAGAATAATGATTCAATTAATCTGACACCTTATGGACCAACCTTAATCCTGCTTCAAGGGCCAATCTCATAAGGGAAAAGATACGGGAAATCCCCATCCTCAATAAAGTCCTGTGACAAGTTTTGAACATGTGTTAATAGATTTAAGGTTAGAATCCTATCACCACCATGTTTATCATAATTCATAATCCCCGAGTGTATTATAAATAGAGTATATCTAAGGTTATTTTATTGCCCATTGTGTATTGAGTTGATTCCAAATTAGCAAAATAAGTTGAACGAGGACAACCTTAAATGATCAAAACGAGTAGAAATGAGACAACTCTAAATGAACAAACGAGCAAAAATCACCTTGCTTGTACAATGCACATGGTGCAACCAGATATATAGTGAATGTTCTCTCCTATCACTACTCAAGCAATCTCAAGTAAATATGAATTTTACCAAGTGAAGTATTTAGAGGCGTAGGGAAAAATTGTAATATATTTTAGTTTTATACTCAGTAACCTATCCAACAAATTTTTTCTTATTTCACATTTATTTATTATTTTAAATATCAATAACCACGTAATATTTCTTACGAATTTGAGTATCAATGTAATAATAACTTCTTTTTCTTTTGAGATGGATAACTAATTAATAATTTCTCAATGTACAACTCCAACATATTAAGGGCACTCTAGATTAAATGTTGAAATCAATATTACTTGGATATACATCATTTTCAATCCTTCCTATGTTTTTGTCGTTCGAAAATTAACAAAATGTCAAATTCTAGTTCCTTAAGAAAGAAGATCAAAACTCATTATCTCAATCAGAACAATTCAACTGAAAATTCAAAAGAATACAAGACCCTTGGAACTACACAATTGACAAACGTACTAATTGGGATATTTTTCAGTATTTTGAACATAGTCTTGTCGGACTCGGACCTATATTTCTTGATCTGCCTTTGGTTTTATATTGTCAAATATTTGCGACATTCCTCACTAAATCAAAATAAAATGGCCACATTTTTCTTATTGTTTATGAATTATTATTGTACATTTGTTCACTACAAGTCTACAACTTCCTAAGTACAAAATTGGCTAGTTGTATATTGCAACTAATTTTGAGTTTAATTTGAGTGATGTCTCGATTTCTTACATGGACAACAACTACTATAATCTTATGTATGAAATTAATAATGATATTCTTTTCCTTGTTTACAACATTAAAAACGTATTACGTATATGGATGGCATAGAATAAAATATATTAAATGAAGGAGAACAACACATGACAAATAAATTTTATAGTCTTTTAATGTATGAGGATTGTTTTTTTTTTTATAATTTGAGATACTATTTTATTTGGCCCAAGGCCCAGAGATTAAAAGATCCAGCTTAGAATGTACGAGGATTGTTAATATGAATATTTTAGTATTTGAAGTTTCCTACTACATTTTTATGTGGGATGCAGTTTTTTTGATATATTAAACTTTCTAATTATGCTATTAGGACTTAGGAGTATTAACTTCTAATAACACTCTTAGAAACTTTGTGGTGGTTTCTCCAATACATCAAAATTGTTAATAACAGAAAGAATGAGTGCTGAAGATGCCGCCGTGTTTATTGACTTCAACGTTCAAACTTATTGGCTAATTGATGGCTATATATACTCCACCTAAATCACACTATATACGTAACTTGTTGGATATAATACTATTTATAGATATATTTTTTTAAGGTAAGATGGTATCCCTTGCACAAAGGGAAATATATATGGATGTATTAGTGAGTTGATGAGAAAGCGCGCAAGTGATAGATTGTCACGTGGCTTTTGTATTTATTTCAAATCATTCTTAGCTATCTTTCCGATTAATCGGTTATATATTACAAATTTTATCATACACCCGGGTGTATCGTGAGTATGGTACATTATGGGCTACTTTTTTTTTCATTGCTCATTTGAAATAATCTAAATGAGCAACTGTACTAAAAAGGAGAATTCTAAATGAGCAAAAATTAGTCTTTGGTGTACCATGCACATAATACAACCGGGTGTATGATGAATGAAACTCGTTACATATATACTTCCTGATTTTTGTTGGTATACTTTTATATACAGATCATATTTTTGATGGATAAACATGAGGCAGATTACAACATTTTTTATGTACAGTTGTGATATTATCGTAAGAAAGGGTTGTGGCTTGCATGTGGGGATTCGGCCTCCGAGAGCGTATGGAAGGTGGATGGTGAAACCACAAACCCAACACCACATCCTCTCGTTAAACTATTATTGAAGGTGTATTAAATGATTTTACAATTTGACTTGTCTAACTTATTTTAGCTTATTTGAATTCATCCTTAACTTATCAAAAATCATTGTATTTGTGAATTGAAACTTATTAATTATATTAGAATCATTTTATATGTAAATTAAATTTTGCTAAATAAGCAATTTACAACTAATAATATAAATTACGAGACGAAGCATATTATATATACCCCATCCATTATTTACCAAACACATCATGAATTGAAAATTATTTGATCATAATTTCACAAGGCCAAAAGATCAATGTACAAAAATGGCATGTTAATGGAATAATCATGCATACAATTTCTTTTGTAAACAGTTTATTAATAAAAGTTGCCAAATTTAGTAAGCTAGCTTACCTGCATTTGAAGCATGCCATCTATTGAAATAGCCTCGTACTAGTCAGTCTTCTAGACTTCTAGAATCTAGATAAGATTAAGAAATGCCAAAAAATAAGATATAAGAAAATTGATTGAAGAGAGGGAGAGAGAATGTGTGTATATGTGGGGGAAAATTAGTTAAAATTACTACTAATAATGTTTCAATGTGAAAGAAAGAGTCCACACAAATTGACTCTTTATATAGGGATAAATATGAAATACTAGCGTCCCACCAATAACTAGAAAAGCCACACTGCTGATATATGATTCTTGAATTTTCTTGCCTTTTTTATGGACCACTACTTTTTTTTGTTAAATTAATAGCTCCTTATAAATGGTTACAGTAATTAATGGCTATCGACTCTTGCACTTAAAATTGATCTTTTGCTGAATAAGATTGTTGTTACTATTATAAAATCTCCAAGAATATAATCTACTGCTCAAAATGAGATTTATATGACGACATCAAAGATTATTTGAATAAATATGTACTTTAGCCTCTTTATAAACCATGTCATGCATGGCAGCATGGATGCTAACTAATTTAGTTGGTTAAGTTTTATGAGGATAACCCAGCATGTTGGGATTAAGGCTTCGTTTGGTTGGGTGTAAAACATTTTTAGTGTAAAAATGATTTTCATGGAAAAACACATTTCCAAAATTAGTCTTAGTCCGTTTTTGTTAAATGTAAGAAAAATGATGAAATGAAAGAAAAATGAAAGGGAAAGTAAGGAGTAGTCAAGAGAGATAAGGAAAAGGAAGGAAAATGCTTTTCCCTTCATTTTGAAGGGAAAATGGTTTTCCATCATTGGAGAAAGCATTTTACTCATAGGAAAAACGGTTTCTACTCCTTTCGCAAAACCAACCAATGTAAAACGAAAATAGAGGAAAATAGTTTTCCAGGAAAATGTTTTACGTCCTACCAAACGGAGCCTAAACTTTGTTTACTTCACTATCCTTTTTGATCTCGTTTATAGCAATGCCCTTTTCTAGATTACAACAGTCATATGGAAATGTTGTACCTAGTCACATATCCTCCTCTAAATGAGGAGAGATTTTCTATATGTTTCAAAATTTTGCTTGTTTAGTTAGCATTTTTAAGGTTTTGAGGGTTATAATATACAATAGACCTCAATTAACCCAAATAACTAAATTATTGATACATTGATTTTTGTAAATGAAATTAGAAATTCATCTATATTTAATTCATCTACTTTTATGTAGATATGATAAACAAGTAACATGCATCAAATCAATTTTATAAAGAATCAAGGTTGGCCTAGTTGATTGGAGTCCCTCCTTCCACCCCTATGATAGGGGTTCGATTCTTGCCCCTTATAAAATGAAATCCCAAATTTTCCCCCACTTACAAAGAATCTTCATCTTACCTATTTTTAATATTATTCACGACTCATTTTTTTTGCAGTTGCAAATTTTTGGGTCAAAAGTGAACCATACTTTGGATAATTGGATACGACTCGACGAGTGATTACTGATCAAGTTAGCATCAAGAAGCTGATAATAATTACAGCATCACACATATGAGGGGCCCGACTAAGGACGTCATTTCTCCTTCATGGAATCTGTATGTGTATTACAATAGTGTTAATAATGCAGCTTTTTAGGTACGTTGACAGATTATTGGAGCATCTAAATCTATGTATGTTTGTATCATAATAGCTTATCAATCGATGGCAATTTTAAATACTTTTGTTAGCCACCCCTAAACATAAAGCTTTATTGACGTAAACCATCATACGCGAATAATAGTAACAACATCAAAATAATCAAACGACATGATTGAGAACGTTTAATTATTAACTATTACTTATGTTGATTTGGTGGTTTTTGCTTGGTGTTTTAATTTTTAATCTACATAGAATCCGATTTGGTCAGTAAAATTTTTTTTCCACAAAGAGCTCGTTCCACGTCATTGTCAAGAATTTGGTAAGTACTCCCTCCGTCCCATATTATAGTGCTTCTTTCCTTTTAAAGTGTCTCAAAATATAACTCTTGTTTCTATTTTTATTTCACACCTTTTCATGATTTTCCTACAAAAATTGTGCCACCATTATTTATTTGCTTCTTGAAAATAGTATTTTGCTTTGTTTATTCAACCCGGTTGAATTAATCAAATGTATTTAATGCTTTCTTTCACCACTTATTATCATTCTCTCTCCTAAAATCAGCTTTTTCCCCATAACATTTATTTTCAATACACAAACACTCTTTACATTTTTCTTAGATTCTATTTACCTTAATACCCGTGAAAAAACAGAATCAAGCACTATAATATGGGACGGAGGGAGTAATGTTTTAGAAGTCAATAACAAGTTGAACTATATATGCAAAGTGAGGTAACCCTCAATCAACCAATGAAGTTCCTATCTTAAATTTTTAGCGTACTGCATAATATTGTAATGAGTTAAAAATTATAATCCATCAATATATATTATCAAACTGTGGAGTTTGGTTATAGGTATTGGGTTGATGATTTTCCGGACGATGTTCTTCGCAATGCGGCTTTTGATTAATTGAAGTAGTCCCTCTTTGGAGGTTTCCATTCAAAAAAAAAAACTGTGTGGGTAAATAGCCAAATATTATTATAGCAAGCCACATGTTGCTCCCCCTTCAAACCCTGACATGGCACCATGTCATATGTGACATGACAAGTATGTCTGCCATATTACACTTCTCTCTCATGCAAAAACCCTTACCAATGAGCTAACATATCAATGATGATCATTTACTCTTTCAAAAAAATTACTAAATTAAAGTATTCATCGCAAGTCTTTACATTATAAAATAGAAAAAGAAAGAGAATATAACAATAATAATACTAACTGATGCTACAGTTTTATATAGAGTTTTTTCCCCCTTATATTTAAGTTAAAATGTATATCAATGGTGCTCTTAGGAGCCATTTCACGCTAACTTTCTTCTTCTAGTTGTGGTTTTCTGTTTTGTGATGATTTGTAGGTATTAGGGAATTTTTTCCCTATTTTCTACTGCTTTATGTCTACCACAATCGAATGGAGAGGTTCGAAAGCATATATGATGAGTTCCGGGGTCCTGAGAATACTTTCCGAGGCCTTGGACAAAAGAAGAAGTGAAGCCTTAGCGTCTGAAGCCAAGGAATGAAGAAACGGAGACTCGCCCAATCTCATCGGGCGCCTCACGCCCGATCGGGCGTCCATCATTGTCAAAAGCAAGATTCGTTGCGGGGCCGATCGGGCGCTTCGGCCCTGTCGTAGTTCGGTGTCTGGCCCGACATCATCGGGCGGAGGCCTTGGGTGCTGCTGTGTACGTCTGCGGAGCTGCGCGCTGAACCTCGACGAGCCCGACTCCATCGGGCGGTCTAGCCCGACATCATCGGGCGGATGTTCTTTTTGAGCGCTGATACTTTGGTTGAGCCCGATTATATCGGGCATACTTGGCCCGATCGGGCGACTTATCCGACACGCGCATTTAATGATTTTCGGGCTATTTTTTAGAGGACTTTTCCTAGTTGTTTTAGGTTTAGTATAAATAGCAAAATTAGAATATTACTATCTATCTTGGTTTTAGCCCTTATTTTCTCATAGTTTCTCTCAAGAACCCTAGTTTTACTACTTTTCATTTTGGATTCAAGATCAAACTTTTGGATTATTCGCAAGTTCAATATAGTTCTTCAGTTTGGTAATCTTCTTTATTGCTTTCTCTATTATTGATTAGATTAATTTTTTAGTTATTTGCAATAGTTTAAAGTATGAATTGTTATATTGATTTTGTTATTGTTTTCTCAAGCATGAGTGAGTAGTTTTATTTCTAGGATTGTGGGGACCTATGTATGCAATGAGGGATTGATAGATTAGTATAGTTACCCTTTATTTCAATTGTTTCCTGAGATTGAATCGTTCATGCTAGATTTATGAATTAGGCCTGATTGGTATTTCTATTATCGCAATATTGAATCTGCTTCGAGAGGAGAGATTTCGTATAGGCTTTCAATCATTAGGCAGAGTGATCCTTGACCATGCGAGAGCGGCTAGGTGATCTTTGAGGGAGGTAATGTTCGAGAGAAATTACATGTGCCCCAGATAAATTGACTTATTAGGTGGTTATTATTCGTCTCTGATTTCCCGAATTATATGCATAGTGATCCATAGTCTTAGTTCTTTATTAATTGATCCTTACCTTCGTATTTAGTTCTGTCAATTGCTTAGTTCAGTAAAACAAACCATTTTCATCTGATTTAGTTAGTATAATATTAGAGTTCAGATACAATAGTATAACTTTCTCCATGTGGATTCGATCCTGACTTCCCTGACTACTTGTTAGTGGACCTTAGGTTATTTTATATAAGGTGATACGACTTTAGCCTGTCACTAACCTATGATATTTTATATGCATATATTATATACATAAAATGACTTATTCCTTTTTTCTTGTACAAGAAAAACAGAGGCACTGCCACGTGTCGTCCCCATCCCTCCCAAAACGTCTATAAGAGGTCTCCAACTCATGATTTCTTAATGTCCAAGTCATTATCCAACCATCAAACTACAACTCCTACTTGTGAGTTATGATAAAATGTCAATTGTAAATCCATACAATTATATCACATAGTCTCATTAAATAACCTGGGGCACTATCCGGGCCCAACAACTAATAATTGTAAAAAATACGTATTAATAATTTTTTTTAAGAAAGCTTTTACTTACGTGTTATCTGAAAGATTTTTTTTAGTATAATCATCTATATATTCTAGAGGTGACCAACATGGGCCCGACCCGTAAATGGGCGGGGTTTTGGGCACGATTTTCGGGCCGTGGTTCGTGCCCGACCTGATTTTTGGGCAAAAAGGGTCACGGGGAACTTAAATATGGAAAATTAGGCTAATTTTTTGTTGCCAATAACAGTAAATAAACTTATAGTACTGAGAATGTAAATAAATTGTCGCGACGTGGGAAGACCACTGTCCTAAAAGACGATTTCGCGCTACCCCGGTGCAAAAAAAGGAAGGCGAAAATAAGGGAAGAAATCAAGGCAAAAATCTCGTGTGTAAAAGCTATGCGTGCGCGTGTGGTTACCAATCATTCTAGCCCATTACCAAACAAGATGTTCTAAAGCACTTTCCTATATAAACAAGAGAAAGACTTGATTTTTGTTCCATGTAGGACAAGAAGGGTATCTCATGCTTTTTCTACTCTCTTACTTGTATGGTCTTTTTTCTTTGAGCTATTATTGAACTTCCAACAATTTTGTCCCGGCCCGAAAAGTTCGTTTGGCACAGCCCGAATTAGTGGGTTTTGGCGTGAGAATCTCGGCCTGAGGTTTTGGCCCGAAACGCCCACTTTTTTCTATCATCACCTATAAATATATTCATAAATAAAAAATAATGAATGATAAAATTCGTAGTAACAGTACCGTAAGCAAATCAATCCTGGCATATTTTTTCTTATTTGGAACAACAAAGAAAGTGCTTAGTTTAATATTCGATCGAAAGTTAATCATTGGTGTCATGGTGTGTCGAGCTACTTTATGTCCATGAAGTTTCGACATTTAAAGAGTTTGGAGTATCAGTATCTTCTTCAGTTCTTTTAGGAGATTTTTATGGGGACAGCTGCAAAGTCCCATCCAAGAATTTATTAGTTCCCCATTAAAAAAAAGAATTTATTAGTTCAGTAAGTTTTTTTTTTCTTGTTTGAAGATTTTCTGAAACATACTTCATATTCAAAAGCCGTTCAGCATATTTTCAAAGGAGAAAAAAGATGATTTTGCCGACAACAATGCAACTCTCACCAAGTCATCATATGATGGATAGTATATACGTAATAATATACCTATGACTAGTAGAATTGGTTATTTGGGTAAGCATATTGCATTCCTATTAAGGCCCTGTTCTTTTGAACTTATTTTGGCTGAACTGAACTGAACTTATTTTATTTTTACTGAACTGAACTTATTTTTGCTGAACTGAACTTATTTTTACTTATTTCTCGCCGAACCGAACTTATTTTTACTTATTTTTCTTTGAACCGAACTTATTTTACCGAACCAACTTATTTTCTTTGAACCGAACTTATTTTGGCTGAACTGAACTTATTTTTGCTGAACTGAACTTATTTTTGCTGAACTAAACTGTATTAACATAATATTATCAATACTTATTATTATTATTTTATTATTTTATCATAATAAATAAAAAATAATAATAAAAATAATAAATAATAAATAATAATAAAAATAATAAATAATAATAATAATAAATAACAAATAATAAATAATAATAAATAACAAATAAAAAATAATAAAAAATAAATAATAAAAAATAATAAATAATAAATAATATTAATAATAATATATAATAAATAAATAATAATAAATAATAAATAATAAATAATAAAAAATAATATTAATAATAATAAATAATAAATAATAAATCATAAAAAATAATATTAATAATAATAAATAATAAATAATAATAATAAAAAATAATAATAAATAATAAATAATAAATAATAATAATAATAAATAATAATAATAAATAATAAATAATAATAATAAATAATAAATAATAAATAATAATAATAAATAATAAATAATAAATAATAATAAATAATAAATAATAAATAATAAATAATAAATAATAAATAATAAATAATAATAATAAATAATAAATAATAAATAATAAATAATAAATAATAAATAATAAATAATAAATAATAATAAATAATAAATAATAAATAATAAATAATGAATAATAAATAATAAATAATAAATAATAATAAATAATTAATAATAAATAATAAATAATAATTAATAATTAATAATAAATAATAATTAATAATTAATAAATAAATAATAATTAATAAATAATAAATAATAAATAATTAAATAATAATAAATAATAATAATAATAATAATAAATAATAAATAATAAATAATAAATAATAATAATAAATAATAATAATAATAAATAATAAATAATTAATAATAAACAATAATAATAATAATAATAAATAAATAATAGATAATAAATAATAATAAATAATAATAATAATAATAATAATAAATAATAATAAATAATAATAATAAATGATAAATAATAAATAATAAAATAATAATAATAATAATAATAATAAATAATAAATAATAATAATAATAAATAATTAGAATAATAATAATATTAATAATAATAATAATAATAATAATAATAATAATAATAATAATAAATAATAAATAATAAATAATAAATAATAATAATAATAAATAATTAGAATAATAATAATAATAATAATAAATAATAATAAATAATAAATAATAAATAATATAAAATAATAATAAATATAATAATAATTAATAAAAAATAAATACTAATTAATAAATAAAAAATTAAAAAATTAAAAATTAAAAAATTAAAAATACAAATTCATCGTTATTATAATTATAATATTAATAATAATAATAATAACAATAGTAATCTTAATATTGAAAACAAAAATAATAATTACAACATTAGATAAGACTAAACTTATTTTTGCTGAACTGAACTTATTTTTGCTGAACTGAACTTATTTTGGCTGAACTGAACTTATTTTTGCTGAACTGAACTTATTTTTACTTATTTTTTCCTGAACCGAACTTATTTTTACTTATTTTCTTTGAACTTATTTTTCTTTGGCCGAACTTATTTTTACTTATTTTTGCTGAAAATAAGTCCAAAAGAACAGGGCCTAACTCTAGTGGAGGTTGAGGTGGTGGAGTAGTGATATCGCTTCCCACCTCATTTTTCCGAGGTTTAGGGATTAAACCTTATGGGGCTCATTTGAGGATTTCCCCTTATCCCCCCTCAAGTGAGTCCCCTTCATCTTACCTTACAAAAAAAAATATTAAGTCTAGTGCCGATTTCAGGTTGGTCATAAGCTATATCAAAAACTATCTAATATGTAAAAAAGATCTCATATAAGACCGCGTCTTACAATAATTTATAGATAGACGGGGGTATCTTTTTACCCTAAAAGAATCCCTTATACTAGAGTAACCCCATTAAGTTAAAATGTGACTCATTGTCTAAAAGTGGTCATTTTAACTTAATAAGTGAATCATTTATGGCAAAAAGTAAGGTGGATCTACAATAACTTTAGAATAAGACGGTCTTACATAAAACTTACTGTAATGACATAATATGACTAATTAATCGAATCAAATCAGGTTGAGGGTTGATTTCGTTGTTATATCGTGTCTAATTTTGCTATCTTGGTTTAAATTGGTATATATATTTGTCATATTGAATTTGGTTTTTTTATAGTGTCGTGTTATAATTTTTCGTATAAGTCTTGTTGGACTATGTTAATTTTAACATAAAGTTTTAGCTATTCATCTAAATCATAATTGTTCTATCCTTGTCCCCTCTTTTAAAAAGATAAAAGCAACATGAAACTTTTAATCCTTCTTTATGATTTCACGTATAAAGCCTTTTTCTTTAAACAATATAAGTATTCTCTTTTCTTCAGAATGGGAGTTGAAGGGTTTCATGATATGTAGTATTCCATATTAATATGGAATTCATGAGATTGAAAAGTCATCATCATATACGTTGCGGGTGGGTTTAGTACATCAAAAAAATATTACCATAAATATTAGGGTTTTTCTATGATATACCCCTGTGTTTTTTAAAATTCTACGTTATACCCCTAATGTTTTTTTCTTCTACATTGTACCCTAAAGTTTTTAAAGTTTTCTACATAGTACCCCTACGTTAAGTGTACGTAACGTTTACCGTTAAATTCCGACAAATCTATGGGTTTCTCTCTTAACCCCCCGCCCCCCCCCCCGGCCCCCACCAATTCCCCCTCCCCTCCACCCCCGCGACCACCATGACCGCCGTCGGCCCAACGCCCACCCCCTCCCCCTCCCCTTCGATTTCCAATCTAACTAACTCCGACAAATTTCCAATCTCGGTGGAATCCCACCGAAATATCCATTATAATACCCAATATAAAGCTCTTTAAGTGAACCTAAATTCCCAATTTCCATGGAATATTCCCTTCAAGTTCATTACCGGAAACAACAAGATACTCAAGTTTCCTCCATTGTCCATACTCCTAGGAATCTCGCCGGAAAAAGTAGTTACCACCCAAATGAAGATGCCGGAGCTCCGACATGTTGACGACGGAAAGAGGGAGTGGGCCGGTGAGATTGTTGTTGTAAACGTTAAGGATTTTGATGTTGTTTAGAGGAGAGAGAGAGAGGAAGGAAAAGTGGAGTTGAAGATGTTGTTAGAGATTAAGGTGGTAAAGATTTGAGAGGAGAGAGAGAATATGGGATTGGGCCAGAGAATGAGTTTCCTGCAACACTAAGGTTTTGGAGGTTGGTGACAAAACCTATATCAGGAGAGAGAATTCCGGTGAGATTTAAGCCGGAAATTTTGAGTGAAATTACAGTTGGGTGATGATTTGAAGAACATTTGATGAAATCCCAAGTGCAGTGATGAGTGGAAGTGTTCCAAGAAGAGAGACAAGATTGTGGGTCGTCTGTAATGGCGGATTTAATACCAAGTAAAGCTTTTTGTTCTGGTAATGTTCTGCCATTGATGAAATGAAGGTGGAAATTAAGAAGAAACAGAAAAAGATGAAGAAGACTTAATGTCCGTTTTCATTAATACACACTAGGGGTATTTTGTAGAAGACTTAAAAAATACAGGGGTATAATGTAGAATAAAAAAACATTAGGGGTATATTATAGAATTTTAAAAAACACAGGGGTATATCATAGAAAAACCCTAAATATTAATATGAAACTACATTTACAAAGTACAAATTCCCTTAAAGTCATTTATTATAGCCCAATTACTAAATGAGCAGTATATATTGTGTTACGCTACTTTCTATTTAGAAAACTTCCCCAATTTGTCTTAATGTGTAGTGTGTACCATCAATGACCAACTTTTCATAATTTTCTTTAATATGGAAACTAAAAAGAATTAATCCATGATCAAAATATGTACTTCCTTCATTCGGTTTTATATGAAACGCAGGGCCTTGGTATGGAGATTTAGTAGAGGAGTGAGATAGAGAAAAAAAAGGATCCATGTGATGAGGAGAGAGATAGAGAGAAGTGAATATCAAATAAAGTAATTTTTCATTTATTTTGAAAGAGCCTAAAATAATAAGTGTTCTATTTATTTTAGAACGGAGAGGATGTATTACAAATAGTGAAAAAACTATGTAACAGAATTATATGTGATAGAGGTATATGTTAAGAATGGAAACAAATTAGAGTGCAATTCCCAACTAAATGTAGCCTATAGTTCCTATCCTAATTTCTTATGAGCATTTTGAGAAGGAATGATAATGAGCTCAGCCTGTTCGCGAACCGTTAGGGCTCGGCTCAGTCAAAACTCGACTAGAATCCGGGCTCGACTCGAAACCTTAACGAGTCGAGCCGAAGTAGGCCAAACTCGGCTCGAAAAGCTCGTGAACAGACTCAATTATTGTATTATATAAAAAAATATTATAATTTAAAGCACAAACGTTATTATAGGCTAAAACACTTAAAAAAAGTTATTATACTATACGTATCCTTTTGTACAAATTTTTACATTGAAAAAATTCATGTCTTTTTTTGTATCCTTTTAGATCTAGTTTGTCGATTTTTTATGTATATTTGTAAGTAATTCATTTAGTTAGCATGTAAAATATAAAACGGTTTTTTCACCAGGTACCCCTGTAGTTTTTCAAAATTCATGGGGTACCCCTACTTTTAAAAAAATGCACCAGGTACCCTTACTATTTCAATAAAATTCACCAAATGCCCTTAATGACTAACGGCGTCAAGTTTCCGTTAGTCATTTCTGTTAATTAACCTTTCTAACCCCTCTAACCCAAATTAAACCCTCCAACCCTAACACTAACTCTCTAACACCTCACCCCCACCCTAAACCCTAACCCTAACTACCCAATCACCCACGGCCCCCCCTACCCCTCCCCCCACCCACCATCCCGTAGCTCCCCCCCCACACCATCCCGGCTCCTCCTCCCCCCCCATATTCCCTTGAGCTCCCCCTCCCCCTTCCCCTGGCTCCCCCCACCTCGTCGAATTCCCCACCTCCTCTCCTACCCCGTGTCGAATCCCCCCCCCCACCCCGTGTCGAATCCCCCCCCCCACCCCCGTTCACGTCGCTTTTGCATCCCAAATTCGAAATCCGCGAGCCCGGTCGCGTCGTTTTTGCGGCCTAGTGTGAATTCCGCAATCAACGAGGGGGGGGGATGGGTCCTGTCCGCACGGGGGTGGGGGAAATAGGCGCGAAAATCGAGGGGGAGGGGTCGCTGGGGGAGGGGTGTTGATATCGACGGGGGACGGGGATGGGGGTGGGGGTGGGGAAATCGACGAGGGAGGGGGGGCCGCTGCAGGGGGGGGGTGGGGGGGGAAATCGGCCAGGGATGGGGGGCTGCTGTAGGGGGTGGTGCGGGGGTGGGGAAATTGACGAGGAGGGGGTCGCTAAAGGGAGTGGTGGTGGTGGTTGGTTGGTGGTGGTGGTGGTGGTGGGGTGGTGGTGATGGTGGTGGTGGGGTGGTGGTGGTTTGAAGTTAGGGGGTTAGGGTTAGAAGTTAGGGTTTAGTTAGTTAATTAGGGCTAATTAGGATTTAATTAGGATTAGAGGGGTTAATTAACCCTAATGACTAACGGAAACTTGACACCGTTAGCCATTAAGGGCATTTCGTACATTTTACCCCCAAAGTAAGGGTACCTGGTGCATTTTTTTAAAAGTAGGGGTACCCCATGAATTTTGAAAAACTACAGGGGTACCTGGTGAAAAAACCGAATATAAAATATGTTTATTCATGTTTTTTTTTTTAATTTAGTCTATTATTCTACAAGATCCGTCAATAATTTTTTTAAATATCGAATATGAATTTTTTGTTTGGTTTATTTTTAATTTGTTTCAAACCGAGCTCGAACTCGAGCCGAGCCGAGCCGAGCCGAGCTCGAGCCTTGAGAGAAGCTCACGAGCTCGAGTCGAGGTTCACTTATCGAGCTCGTTGAGCTCACGATGCGAACCGAACCGAGCCAATCTAAACGATAAACTGCCCAAGGCCTGAGGCGTACGGTTCGGGCTCGACTCGTGCGATAAGCCCCCTACTATACAAAGGGAAAGACCTCTAGAGTGCACAGATGCGTCATGCGCTCGTGCAGTACTAACGGGATTGGTCGGCGAAAGTTGGCAATATATGTACATGAAATAAATATTATATAGTCTTAGACCTTTTATGTAAATTATGTTTCATATATGGCCATCCATTTCTATGCAATTGTCAAAAAAAAAATATATATATATATGGCCATCCATGATCATGCAATATTTTATCCCAATCATAGTGGTCAGTTGGTCACTACTCGCGTGCGTGTTACAGGCATGGTTCACTTTAAAATGCAGTACCTAAGTAGGAATTACAATGCTACTCTTTTTAACATAAAAACTACTCCATTTGTCCCTAAATCGAGTGCCCATTTTTTCGTTTATGTTTGTTCTAAATAGATTTTCCATTTCCTTATTTGGTATGGGTCCACCAATTAAAATATTATTTTGCTTTCAACTTTTATAATATCACTTACTTTCCCATATGACCCACATTATCTCTCCTTAATAAACAATTCATAAAAAGTGTATCAACTTCTATATTTAATTATAATTTAATACAACTAAGGTCCTACACATGATTTCTTCTTAATACTTGTGCCCAAAAGAAATGAGCACTCTATTTAGGGACAGAGGGAGTATGTTGGAAATGGTTCTTCTATAATAATGCCAGAATGATATTTAAGTTCAAGGTGACTACATAAACTAAATCTGTAAATAAATATAATAGGGAAAAAAGGTATATAGTAAACAGAATAAACCATCTTTATATAATATTCATGCTTACTTGATTATCAATTATAACAATATGTTTCGAAGGATATAGAGGGCCTTCATGTACTTTTTGATATCGTTTTCGCCCTCTCAACAAACTTGTAGATTTAAAATAGGTAATCACTCAATGGATCCATTATATATACTTCCTTCGTTTCGTTTTAAATGCAGCAAATAAAAGAATATTTTATATCTCACAAATAATACCCCTTTGTTGCATTTAAAACGAAACGGAGGAAGTACTTTTTTTGGCATGAACAAATAGCAAAGAAGTGGATAGATCGATATTCAACCTATCTTTGATATGAAAAAAAATCATATATGCAAGGTGTCATACTACCATTGATAAATAGAGCGATCAATGCAAATATAGCTATTGATTAATATAATTGAGGACTTGGGGTTACTAACAAGCATGAACAAGGTTATTCATAATACATTTATGGAATTGTTGATAACATAAATAATATAATTAATAATATATATTTATATATATAGAAGTGAATTCATATGAGAATGCATACTTATATGAGAAATGAGAATGGATTTTATGCGCTATAACTCTAATGAACAAGTGATGTAACTCTAATGAAAAAGTGATGTAACTCCAAAAAAAATTATTAGAAAAAAATAAATTTGAAAAAAATAATTTTTTTGGCTCGAAGTTTTTTCGGGGGTATAACTCTAATGAACAAGTGTTGTAACTCTAATCCAATCGTGTGGTTGAGATTTATTCTCATTTCTCATGTAAGGAGGCATTCTCATGTGATCCTACCCCTATATATGTGTATATATGTATATATGTATATATATGTATGTATATATATATGTATATATGTATATATATATATATATGTATATATATATATATATATATATATATATATATATATGTACGAGTTTTTTCCATGAATAATGTCAAAAAAAGTATTAATTCCTCCTATACGCTGAACTTTAAATTAATTCCATGGGTACCGTCCACGTAGGACAGCACGCGAGAAAAAAAAAATCGGCAAAGCAAACCGCTACTCGGAGTAGCGGTTAACATTAAGTTAAGCTGCTACTGACGGTAGCGGTTTACGAGGCAAAATCGCTACTCAGAGTAGCGGTTTATTACGGAACATAACAAACGCAAGAAAGAAGGGGGAAAAGCGCGCCACGTAGGCTGCGCGTCGAGCGCACGAAGCCTGCGTGGCGCATAAACCACTACTCTGAATATCGGTTTATATATATGCCTTATAGTTTGTCTTAGGGATATAATATAACCGTTATTTGAAGTAGCGGTCAACTTCACATTATTGGTATTAACCGCTACTTGGAGTAGTGGTTTTGTTAAAAAACCAAAATTCTAGCATACTATCCTACGTGGACGGTATCCATGGAATTAATTTGAAGTTCAACGCATAGGAGGAATTAATACTCCTTTTTACATTATTCATGGAAAAAATTCATATATGTACATATGATATTGCTCACAATATCCCACCATCATTTTAAAAGAGTACGCGCCACATAAAAGACGAGTTTATTTTAATGTATGCTTTTAAGTAATTAGTTCACTATTTTATTAGATACATCTACAATAGCAATAATACGTTTTTTGGACGTAGTACTCAATATCGATTTGGGGTTAGTGAGTTTATTTTAATGTATGCTTTTAGGTAAATCAGTTCAGTATTTTATTAGATACATCTACAATAAAAACAATTTTTTGGACGTACTGAATACTCTGGGGTTCGTGAGATGTGCCTGATGATCCATAAAATTTCTTGAATAGGATATGCCAATGAGAACTGGAATTAATTGGGACAGATCAATAACATATAAGGAGGAAAATGACAACCTGAATTCGTCCATTTTATTTCTTCTTCCTAGAAGTATATGTTTACAAGGTTGTCTGCACCATGACTGTGTTCGTCATGGATCATGACTAATTGCATGCGCCGCCAAGATCACTTAGACCCATGAATTTAAGTTAAACTACTCTCTTGATTTGATCTATAAAGGACTTTATGTATTACTATTATTTATTTTGTTTTCCGAGTAGGGGGTGGTGGTCCTTTTTTTGGGGGTTAATCAAGAGTTATAAAAGACATTAATATAGATGAGATTCGATTATAAATCTTCTATAAAGGATTAAAGTACATGCACGTAGAGGGTGGTACATGTACATATAATGGTAGCTGCGCAATGTGAAGGTGGCGGCTTTGGAAAAAATATTGCGTTTCAAGGTGTCATTTAAGTAAAACTTAATGTATTCCGTTAAATGGTAGTGAAAACCTTTAAAGTGAAAAAGGTAGTTAAATAAAAAAAATGAATGATAGTGAGTTCACCAAAACTTACAACTCCTTATGTTTAAAACAATCATGGCTTTCATGGAGTGTATTCACTGTACACGCGGGTGTATCATGTGCATGTTACATCTAAGGCTATTTTTTTGCTCATTTGGAGGTTTCAAATGAGCAATGAGCAAAAAATTAGTCTTAGATGTATCATATACTCATGGTACATGTACACCAGGGTGTATGATAAAAATTATATGTCATGGTTGGAATTTCTAGTTTGATTGTTTAAAATTATCTGAAGTTTATCTCAACTTACTCACAAGTCTATAGAGCTTAACTGTATTTACAAGTAGATTATATCTATTATTTATCTATTTGAAAAAAGAAAAACTAAGGCATACATTAAACGTATCCAATACGTACGCCAAATATGACATAAATCTAAAAAAATGGAAAATATCACATATTTATCATTGGACAATATACTACTACGCTTGTGTTCTCTTTCCGTTAAAAAAGATAAGTTCTAGGACCGATCAAATGTAATTAGGTTTAATTAGATTCAACTAGAATTATATGCACGCTATGCGTGCGTTAATTTTAAAACTTGTTATTCTATTATATACTCCATCCGTACTATAGTTGTGATTACACTAAAATGTGAAGATTAATAGTTAGATGAATTTAGATATATTAATTCGCTAATGTAAAAAACTAACAAAGGTTGTGAGTGAATTTTAATATTATTATTTTGTGAATGAATTTTGCACAAAAAGATTAGACATAATGAGTTGGTTTGACTGAATTAAAGAGTATTAAAAGTAGTGAGTGTATACCATCTTCTCTTATAAAAAAAGGTCAAGATATTTTGTCCATTTACATATAACATTTTTACCTTATTTGGAATGGCAACTAGAATTATATGCACGCTATGCGTGCGTTAATTTTAAAACTTGTTATTCTATTATATACTCCATCCGTACTATAGTTGTGATTACACTAAAATGTGAAGATTAATAGTTAGATGAATTTAGATATATTAATTCGCTAATGTAAAAAACTAACAAAGGTTGTGAGTGAATTTTAATATTATTATTTTGTGAATGAATTTTGCACAAAAAGATTAGACATAATGAGTTGGTTTGACTGAATTAAAGAGTATTAAAAGTAGTGAGTGTATACCATCTTCTCTTATAAAAAAAGGTCAAGATATTTTGTCCATTTACATATAACATTTTTACCTTATTTGGAATGGCAAGTTGAAATGAGAAAGGGTTCTTAAATTGGTTTCTTTTGTAATTTTTTTATTCCATTAAATCATTAAGGGTGATTTAGTATTTTCAAAGGGGGACACCATCTTCCTCCCCCTGGTTTCTTTTGTAATTTTTTTATTCCATTAAATCATTAAGGGTGATTTAGTATTTTCAAAGGGGGACACCATCTTCCTCCCCCCTTCCCTTATTTTTTTTTTGATCCATACGGCCCACGGCGAGCAAATTACAAAGAAGGGGGGGATTCGAACCCCGTGACTCATCGTTCACAAAGACCTCAATCTTAACCACTGCGCCAAAGACATCCCTTGGCCCCCTTCCCTTATATAATAGAGATTAAGTGTAACTATAAAATAAAATCAAGATTGATTAGGTCTAGTAAGTTCAATAGTAAATCTTGTGTAAGTCCAATTTACAATGTCATTAATATATGACTATCTTACCTTTTGCTTAAAAAGGGTGACTTTGTATGTTACAAGGATCACTTCTAAGTTAAAGAGATCACTTTAATATAAGCAGTCACCATTTATCTTAAAGGGGTCATGTATTTTCAGGAGAATGAAGTAACGCCTTTAATATAATAGGAGATCCTCGTTTGATTATAAATCATGATAAGACGATCTTAGTTTATATGAGAATTTGTAAAGTTAATCCCATTCAAAAGGAACATTACTTCACTCAAACTTAAGTTGATCGACCCCTTTGACAAGCCGTTAAGAGGAAGGGAAGTAGGGAACCCCTCTTAATTTTTTGGATTTGGCAGAATTGCTTGGAAAGAACCTTTGAACTTTTATAAGAAATACCAAGGATTCCAATAAGAGGTGGCTGACTTGACCAGAACAATAATAATAATTTACTCACTAATAAAACATTATCCTATCTGATCTATTTACTAACTCCATATTCAAACTTCCCACTTAAGGGTGGATGAATTTGATGAATATTCCTATCACCATCATCACACGCTTCCGACTTTTGTGAGTGAGAGTACTCGATATACAACGGATTTGAAGATTCAAAGGACAATTTTACGGATGAAATTTGGTAACTGCAACATTTATAATATTTAAGCTGCACTCTTTTCACCTTAATAATAGAGATTTAAACTTAACTTATGGAGGGATGTGACTAGACCATATCTATACAAATATATTAAAAGGCGTTCCCATCGGATTTAACTACGGCCACTTCAAGACTCTTCTCCCGAGCCTTCTCAGACATGTTTATGATCTCATTAAAAAATGTTAACAATGTGTAATTACTAGGATTCGAACACAAGACCTTTGAAACGAAATGTGAGTGTTTAGCCACTAATCCACTACATTTTTAATGCTTAATCTTTCAAAGTAAAACATAATAAAGTCTTATAATTATATGTAATTATAAAGACGTAGACTACTTTTTGATCTCTAACACTTTTATTAAGAAATAACATTCTTTTACCCTAATTCCATTAAAAGTGTTATTTTTATCCCCAACTCCTTAGAAGTTATTTTTAACAACTCATCATGCATAATGTCCATTTTCCAATTTCGCACTTAGACAAAATATTACGAAAAAGCTAATAAAATCAATTATGAAATTTATGTGTAACACTATATTTGATAAGTGTAACCAACCTGGGGCATCGCCCGGGCTAAAATACTAGTTTAATTAGTTATTTCTTGCTTAATTAAGTTGTTAATCACATGAATTATAACACCATCGGCAAATACAAAATTAGAGGATGTATAATTTTCTACTTGTTAAAATTAAAAATAATCTAAAACATTTAAATGAGCTGATTGTGTTAAGGCAAAGGGGTTACAAACACACAGTTATATATTCCCCCGTTCCTATTTAAAATATTTTTAAGAAAGGAAAATAAAAAGTCAAAATAGAAATAACAAATAGGAATATAAGCCAATGGAACTATGGAAGTACTTAACAATTAAGCCGAGGCTAGTAGAATACAAAAAAATCACACTGTAATGCGGAAAGCAGTCCTAGCTAGTAGCTAGGAGCTACGACTATGAGTTCGTAACAATCCCTTTTTTTTACCAAATCACCAATGATTAGTGCACATCAAATTGCCTACTCTAGTCTCTAGAGATGATATATTGTGCACAACTGCACATCAAATACTACCAGCATGGAAGCCCCTTGTATAACGCTATAATTATAGTAAACATCACTAAAAGCCTATAAGGTGGAAGTGGAACTATGTAATAGTATGTACACCAATTTGTTTTTTTTATATCGTGAAAACGTGTATTAATTAAAATCTCAAAATACAACCTAGGAACATTTTAAGGAATCCATGCAGCTCTGCTAACAATACTCGCTAGAGCTTTAGATCCCACGACTGGACTGAGACAACTACATACATTAAAACAAGAACAAACAAGATTAACAATTTTTTTTCCTAACATGATAAGGGAGGTCTGATGAAAGTGGAGCATCGCTTTTCCGTTTTGATCCGACATGAAGGAGATTACCTTTGTTGATCTTCTTCCTAAATTGTCTTCTAGATCTAGGATTCTCCTGGAGAGCAACTTGTCCAATTGGTCTTCTTCGCCACGCGATCAAGCTCCTGGCCTTCCTGCTCTTAATTTTTGCCATTGCTTTGTCTGCTTTTGTGGATGATCCAGACAACCGAGGTTGTCCTGCATTAGGATACCTGCACTCAAAAGTGTGTTAGTTGAGGTATATGTACACCATTTTGTAGAAAGAAGGGGACGATGATAATTGTTCCTAAATGCTACACCAATTTTTGTACACACTTGACACTTAGTAAGGGTAGGAATCGATTTTGCCAAGCTCTTTGGATGGTTTAACACATAACTCACATGACAAAACATTATAGTTGTTCCTATTACTACACTATAGCTATTCTTACCTAATGTAGGAAGGACTATTACGCAATAGGTGAAAAGTCAAATCTAAATTAGCATATCAATTAATAAACTCTACTATTGATACTAAAATCTTTTATGGTCATGAATATTTAAGTTATGTTGATACAAAAACATAAAAATCAATGCAACTAACTCGCTGCACCTGTATATTTAATTTCAGTGCGAATAAGTATTGGGCTATTTATTGATAACCCAGAATAACATTTTGTTGCCAATAAAAGTTTGTGCAAGAATCTAGGGGAGAATAAAAAATAATGGTGAAGGTTTAACCATTTTTACTTACGTGTTATAAAATTTAACCTTAAAAGAGTAGGAAGGGGAGGAAAATAAAAAAGAGTTGTATTTGATGGTGTTATGTCAATCAGACATGGTGGATCAATCCCCATTTTAACAACTAAATTTAGATAAAGATAACAAAGTTAACAAAATCAATAATAATATACATACAATATTAGATCAAACGCATGAATCTATTTGTGAAATTACCATTTCATCAAAATAATTGCATATATCTACTTGAGATTATAAGTGAAGTATGCCTAGCAACAAAGAAGGCAAACAAGAGGTAAAACCAAAATAAGACATCCAAATGTGTGGTGTATCAAATACTCCAAATATCAAATTTTTAAAAATAAAAAAAAAAATTGGAAAGATGAGAGTGGATAAGGTTGGATCCACAAATCACCCAATCAGAAATCAAGGCACTTAACTCACAACCATGAAATCCAACTTTACAGGATAACCTGTCGTTTCTCTTTCCAAATCTTTAACTAACTATACTGCCACTCTTGCCATTTTACTCTTAAGTCTTACACCATTTCCCTTGGTACATTTCCCTCTCAATTTCTGCATTTTTCTTCTTAGGGAGGCTAAAAAATGGCAGCAACAACAGCACCAATGGCTAGCCAATTAAAGAGTGGGTTCACCACTAGGTCTCTTGTGGCTCCTAAGGGCATTTCTGGCCCTGCCTTGAGAGGTTTCCCTTCTTCTAGGAGGAATCCTTCTTTTACCATCAAGGCTATTCAGTCTGAAAAGGTAAATACTTAAATTGGTTGATAAATTGATAATGTTTGTTAGTTAGTTTTCAGCTAATAATTAAGTTGGTCTTGGTTATGGTTGCGCAAAATTTAATTATCAATTAAATTAGTTGACATCGCCTGAAATTAACTGATTGTTAGTTGTTAGTATATTTGCAATAAGTTCTTTTGAACATGATCCTCTTTAAATATGAATATTTTATAGTTATTTGAACTTTCAATAGTGCAAATTGGAGTATAAGGGAAGTCAATACTTAGCTTACATAGATGTTGAACAGTTTGAACTCGAAAAATTGGTAGTAATGCTTGGAAACTATCTCTATTATATAAGGCAACTAGAGGGGGACACCAAAATATTAAAACCCCCATTTTACCCCTAGTATGAATAACTAGAGATATAAGGTTTGCTCGGAAAAATAACTATTGTAGTAGTTGTTAATTGTAGTTGTAACTTTCAACTCTTATAATAATAGTTAGACATTAGAGGTTGCTAAATGACCATGTTAGAGATTATTAGAATGATATCATACCAAATCTAACATATTGGTATTCGGTGCACTCAAAGAAATTGAGTTTGACCATATTCGGTATTTTGACCTTCCACTAAAAATGAAATCTGAAATTCGGTGATCTAGATCATTGATGATGTATGTTTGCTTGTTGATATGTCCAGTGGTTTTGGTATTTAGTAAAACAGAAAGGTCAGAAGTTGTTTTTGGTAAATTCCTTTTTCTGCAGTGGCTGCCTTCTTGCCTCCCCTCCTATTTCCCTGAAGTTTCTAAACCAAATTCTTATATCATCAATCTGTCACATTGGTCTTTACTAATTGGTCTTCATTTCTTTAAACAAAGGGATGTTGTATTTGATTGGCTTGTATAGATTCTATAGAAATTTATCTAGATTTGTAAATTTTAATTTTCTCATTTCGTACTAGAAGAGAGTAAGAAATCTCCTAATCCTTAATTATCCCTTGACATACTTTCAACCGTCGATTTAGGAAATGTTCCCTCCATTCTTTTCTAAGAAATGATGAGGATCTCGTTCCTATAAACAAAACATAATCTCAAACTTATTAGAAACTAAAGAGTAAGTTGACGTGTTGCACACATTTTTCGAAATTTTTGATCAAATTGGAAATGATCACTCATTGTTTTATTTTCGTTAGTCCAATGTATATTTTGTTCATAGATTTTTTCAATATTAACTATTTTAAGTGGTGTAAAAGTATAGAGTAAGTTATACAATAAAAACTTTGCTTATATCCTTGCAATTCATAACTTTCTATGAACCTAAAAAAAAAATAACATTCTCCTTTTAATGCTTTGATTTTTGGCAGCAAGCATACCAAGTAATCCAACCTCTAAATGGAGACCCATTTATTGGAGGGCTTGAGACCCCAGTGACATCCAGCCCATTGATTGCGTGGTACCTATCCAACCTCCCAGCTTACAGGACTGCAGTCAACCCACTTCTACGTGGAGTTGAGGTGGGCTTGGCCCATGGGTTCCTTTTGGTAGGCCCATTTGTAAAGACTGGCCCATTAAGAAACACTGAGTATGCTGGAGCAGCTGGTTCCTTGGCTGCTGTAGGACTTGTAGTGATCCTTAGCATCTGCTTGACCATGTATGGCATTGCTTCCTTTAAGGAGGGAGAACCCTCAATCGCCCCGTCTTTGACTTTGACCGGGCGAAAGAAGCAGCCCGACCAGCTCCAAACTGCTGACGGGTGGGCCAAGTTTACCGGAGGGTTTTTCTTCGGTGGCGTTTCGGGTGTCACTTGGGCTTACTTCCTCATGTATGTTCTCGACCTTCCTTACTACTTCAAGTGAGTTAAGTGTTTGAGATCATTAGAGGTTATGCTTTTGTTTGTAAGGGGATAAACTTGTATTCTTGTGAAGATGGAAAAAGATCTTGTATATTCAAGGAAATACTTCGCGTTCTCTTTTGCGCCTTTACTATGTTTAACTTGCATTTTGTTGAAATTTGTATCTTACCAAACTACAACACTACAACTTGTGCTAATTACCCGTCAAAAAAAAGAAAAAAATTGTGCTAATCAAAATTCTAATGAACAATGGCATCCAAGTATCAAACCGCCTACCCCAAACAAACCATTATCATTGAAATAAATAAATATAATAGTCTAGGAAAAAGTTCTAGAAAAGCGCTTTAAACTTTATAATTGAGCAAATTACATAAAAAGTTAATGGTCTGACTAGGTCAGACAGTCTGACAAGAGACTAGTTGAGAATTCTTGTATCCACCCGAGTGTAGGTCTTACACTCGTTTCATCACTGCGTATTTAGAATCACCTAGTGCGGTAGTGCCCATGTAACCAAATGCACAATCCACAATTTGAATAATTCTTATATGGCCCATCAAGTACCGTAAAAGAGCTTGATCTCAATTGCACACGAGTACATATGGCCAACATGGATGCATGGTGTTATATCACATATCTAGGTACAAGATTTAGACCGGTAAAAGCTTAAGATTGTTCCCCCTCTCTCTTGCCACCTTAACAAGCTAGATATGTTCATCTCATGAATCAAAGGGGGTGTGGTGGAATGGATAATGATAATAGTCATAACTCACAATTGACTAAGAAAGAAACCAAGTAACATTAAAGATAACTTCACCTTTTCTCTTTCTATAACCCACAACTTGTTCTTTACAACACATGAGTACACTCTAGATCAAACCAATGATAACCAACCACAATACAAATATGCAATATGATTATGGAGGTGGTGGTGCATTATAAAAATTGTCATGATTTGTACATAATGACACAAAACTAGCACAATACAAACCACATCATACATGCTCACAAAAGAAACCCCAACTTTGATTGCAAGGCATATACTACAAATACTATATACTATATAATATATAGATGATGATCAAAAGCAAAGATATAATCTTCAAGACTAAGCTAATGAAGTGGAGGCATTGAGTTTACTGACAAAGGTTGGTGAGTCATTTTCAACAGCAGTTGCTGCAAGCTTATTAAACTGCTTCAAACTATCAGCAGATGAAGTTGGGTGAGCCAGTAACTCAGAACTTATGAGATTATCCCACCCCATCAGTGGGTCATTATTGGCTAAGCTATCCCATCCGATGTGTGTCACGTGCTTCACGTCCGTTGGACTTCCTATTTCCATGTTCATTCCCAACCCTTCCATTTCATCTTCATAAACTGGAAAAGAGATAAAAGAAGGGGAAGAAAAGATCAACAACAACAACAACAACAACAACAAAAAAGCATTTCTTATGTACTACGCATAATCGTAAAGATTATTATAAAAAAAAGACATGCATCCTAATGATTCTTTCACAATACAAAGGATAAAGATACATTTGCGTTTCAGAAGTATTGATTATGCAATTCGTTATAATCAGACAATCAGCAACTTCAAGTAGCTTCAATGATAAGCTCATGGACACTTTTACCTAACTTGTTATTTTAGAGGTGTTAATCTGGCAAGGTATTTTTTTTTTTTTTTTTTTTTTTTGTTCAAGAAAGATAATTGGTCCGAAGACCAACCCCTGCTAGGCTACTACTACCGTAGGACACCATCATTACGGTAGTGGGGATTTATACCCACAAGCAAACATTTAAACAAACTCCCCAAATTGGGGAGTGATGAGAAGTCGAACACCCGACCTCGCGGTTGGGAGGTGGGAGCACCAACCATTGGGCTCCCACGAGGACCTCAATCTGGCAAGGTATTGAAAAGGCTGAAATGCAATTTAAATGATAAGCTAATCCTTCCAACTTATATTATTATATACAGCTAGGTAATACAAGAATTTACTGTCACTTAATGTGAAAGTAAAATTTGCAGCTAGTTTGCGCTCGTGTTACCAGATACTTGTAGTGCAATAACCTAACTAACGACCACATAAAAAGGGCTATGTACTGTTTTCCTAGCCAGAATCAGCCTATAATATTGCAGTGAGCCTCCCTGTGGTGAAGAAAAAGATAAACTCATCACGTAAATGGCACACACATGGTAGCAATCTAACTAAGATTTCTGAACTTTTCATCTAGGCGCTTATCAAATTTTTCACATAAATTTTCGACTAGTTTTGCCAAACAGTATGCCATAGTTAAATCAGTTATATGATAATAGACACATAACATTACTATCATTAGAGTTCCATGAGCAATAAAAAATTTATACACATGCATGCATAGAGAGGAGGGAATCACCTTAAGAGTTGATGCCCTTAAACCCTTATAAGATTTCATTAGAGTATAGATGGGTATATACAAGACTAGCTTCGTTCGTACAAAAAGATCAGAAACATTGCTCTTTCGTATCTAGACCGTCCCAGGAAAACGCAACCTTCAAGAACGTTCAGAAAGAACAATTCTGAAGAAATGCTTTTCATTTTGGAAGTGTATGTTACGATGGAAACATGTATTGTGTCGCCTTTTCTTTTTGAGGGTAGCTATATTGTATTGCCTTGTACGTCGTTTCATAGTATTAATATCTAAACTTAACAAGGAGAAATCAAAAGCAACTTGAGAGTATTACTTACTGAATAGTTGTGACAAGCTTTTAAAACCTTTCACTAGCCGGTTAACTCCTGTAGACAGGTTAGGTCTTGGAAGTGCCAAAAACCTTGAAGAATGTTTCATGCTCTCACCAGATAAGCTGTCATCGTCATCATCTTCTTCTCGGATTCCTAGAAACAGTCAGAGTCAAGAACCAATATTAACACCAAAATCTAAGCCACTTGGATATTGTACTACATTAACATGAAGCTAAGAGCACAAAAAAGTATTATCATACTTAATGAAGGGGAAAGTAAGTCCGCTTTTGATCTTCTAGGCCTTTGTTCAGCCACAGCGACACTGGCCTGAGAAACACAGCCCATAGAGAAAGGAAAAACGACATATTTCTCCATTCGATCCCTCATCTTACCCTGAACACCCATCGCAATGCCAGCAAAGGAAGAAGACAACACAAACTGAAAGAGATGCAAAGATGTAGTATTTTAAGAAAATCAAATTTTAAGAAGAGGCTTTGGGTTGTTATAGTAGCTGCTGTTAGCTTTGCTGTCAAGAAGGTATAATTTTACAATAGAAAAAGTCAGTACCCATGTTGGTTTGGTAGGAAAGGAAAAAGAAAGAGAGAAAAGGTTGAAAATTGAAAGAATACTGTAACATAACATTAATGTATATAAAGTAAAACTGAAAATACCAGGGTTTGTGTAAACATATCAATGTCAAATTAGAGCTAAAGGACAGATCTTAACAACAATTATGGATCTAAATCCTAGTATCTAACTTTTGATGTTTAAGTTCTCTGCTATAGTAGGTGGGCTCCTCTTTCTTTGTTCCACTAACCTCTCGTGTGAGAAAAGCCACCAAAAGATTTAGTTTAATTAGTATTTGGTTTCTAAACATTACTACTCTCTTTACTTGATATGTACTCCATCTCCAAGAGTGGAACATAAGCGATATTACGTATTTAAAAGCCACAGCTAAAACTGATGGTGATTGTGATTTTGGGCATTTCTGTATTTCAAAGTACCTAATGATGAGCAAATTAGAATAACAGCAAGTCAGCACTTATCAAGAAATGAATCATCCCTTACTCTAAGAAGAACAATTTAATTTTCGGCTCAGGTCATGTTCAGGTCTTCTAATATGAGTTTATTTTCGGCAAAAAATCAACCAAATACTAGTCATACGAAACTTCAGGTCGGGTGAGATCAATTTCTGATCGGGTCAAAATTGGGAAATCTAGTTTCCGGAATAGGTCAGGTAATTAGATAGAGGACAATTTTGCTAGGTTTAGTAACAAAAATCTATTACTGAAAAGCAAGCAAGTTTTCATTAGAGTAAGCCTTTAATTAGTCAGTTTACAGCTGTACTAAGATATATTAAATGAAAAGCTTTAGGTACTTAATCAATTTAAAATCATGTCCATTATCCATCTTCTCATGAAAACCAGCTACAGAAAAAACAAAACAAGCAGCAGAGATCTAATAATGATTAGCATGATTACCCACAAAACTGTAATCATAATAAGAATATAGGCATAATTGATTTGGAGTAAAAGATGAACCAATGGGTGAATGGGATAATAGCATAGAACACAAAATGATGCATTATCTTTTACACCTAACAACAGTAAATTCCAATTTGACCTGTAAGACACTTCCTCATTGAAAGTTGAACCTCATTAAACCATGCCCAGAAAGAGAATTCAGGGGAGAGTGCACGAAAAGAAACATGTGCATAAAAGTGCAGTGAAAGCTTGCTTGATCAGGGAAAACACTTGAATACGCAGTTACAAATTTAAAGAAGACACTTCAAAACCTTCCAGAAACATTACAATAGAATTGTAAAATATATACTTGCATAAAATCTTTGGTTTAATATTGTTTGCCAAACACGTACTATTGTAACTTGTTATCCACCATGGATTATACATAGATATACTAGAACCCAAGTGAAAAAGTAATAAATAAAGAAAGCCAATCAGAAGATCTTACACAAAAAGGTTCACAAACATAGAGGGAGAAGCCCATATGAATGAAGATTTATTTTTAGAAAGTCTTATTTCAGAATGTTGCTCCAAAGGTGAACATATATCCTTGTCAGAGTAATAAAATACAGGGGAACATAAAACTTGAAAGAATTTATGAGCAACAAATTACCTGTCCAACCATGGCCAAGTATCTGAAAGGCGACGAATTAGGGCCTTCAACAATCAGAATATATAAGAGCTGTTCAATTTTGGGTCTGAAACTTGGGCACTAAGAACATAATGCCATCAACTATCAATCAAGATGCACTACTTTGAGAACTTAATGGTCTTTGACTAGTTATAATGACAATAAGCGAAAATTGTCGCTACATTTTGAGGTCACCAGTACATGCCGTCTAGGTGTCATCATAAGATATTAGCTTCTGGGTCACCAGTAATCTCCACAAGAACAAAGTCCATTCTTGAAATAGTGAAATCTACGAATATCTCTGACGATTATCTCCCTACCTAAAAGCTGAGAAGTATACTTGAGGAAATTATGACAATCTGTACAAACTCGAAGGTTTTTCATGACCCGTATTGGTGTTACACTGGTAGTGCTAATGATACCATACACGACAGCTAGCTTCTCACTATGATAACGGAGAAACATCTCCTGTTGTTCCTCTTCAACATCTTGCGTAACCTGCTCTAAATTAGTGCAATAACCTATCTCCTTTAGTCTACCAATTAGGCTGTCCAAATATGAATATATATCAGCTTCTTGTGGATGAGACCTATCGCCCATCACAAAAGTATAAACTTGATTGTTCATTAGTATCCAAGATTGACCTGGGTGCTTTTTAACACCCTTATACTGCATTAAACTCCTAACTCTAGCAGATTCTTCCCATCTGTTACTGGTAGCACACATGTTCGACAGCAAAACATAAGGTTCTGCATCCAATGGTTCTAGTTCAAGTAACTTTTCGGAGACCCACTTTCCCATATCATAATTTTTTTGAAGTCGACAAGAGGATAAGAAGGCCCTCCATACTGAGCTTAGATGCGATAGATTGTTCTCATAAATGAAGTTTTTTATCTCATCCAGGAGGCCAGCACGGCCAAAGAGATCAACCATGCAAGTAAAGTGTTCGACTCCAGGCTTCATGTTGTAAACTTCTTTCATTACTCTGAAATAATTACGGCCTTCGTTAACTAGCCCGGCATGGCTGCATGCAGTTAAAACCGCCACAAAGGTTATCTCGTTTGGTTGAATGTCTTCCTCCATCATCAATTCAAAAAGTCCAATTGCTACTCTACCATGCCCATGGAAAGCATATCCATTTATTATTGCAGTCCATAGAATAGTGTTCCTTGTGGTAGTCTGATCGAATATTTTCCGAGCATTTCCTAAACTTCCACATTTTGAATACATATCAACCAAAGAAGAGCTCAAAACTAGATCGAATTCGTGTCCAATCTTATGCAAGAGGCCATGGATCTGCTCACCAAAATCAAGCAACCCATAATCAGCACATACAGAGACAATGGTAGTAAGAGTATATTTGTCCACCCCAAGTCCTTCACTGACCATATGGCAGAACATTGCTAAGGCTTCTTTAAATTTCCCCGTTCTGGGCATACCCTGAAACCATAGAGCTCCACGAAACAGTGTCTACAGTTAACGTTTTACCATTTATCTTCAAGCTTGGTTTTTTAGGGAAAACCTTGATGCATTTGCTTGAACACAACTGATGCCTTCTCAATCACCCCACACTTGGCATACATATCAATCAATGACGATCTTATATACTCGTTATCATAGAATCCAAGTCTCATCAATCGAGCATGTATTTCTGTCCCAAGCCCCAGCATTGATAAAGAGGAAACCAAAACCAATGATGCACTAAATGTAAATTCATTGAAGCAAGCTTCTTCTTTTACCATCTCATAAAGGAGTTCCAATGCCGTTCCTTCAAACCCATTTCTAATCAAACCTGATATAACTGTATTCCAGGTTGCAACATCTTTGGTGGACAACCTTCTAAACAATTCAAGAGAACTCTCCACATCACCACTTTTCATATCAGCAGCAATCATTATATTACACGAAACAGTATCGACATCATCCGTGAACTCAAACAACTTCTTAGCATAATCAAGCTCCTCAGATTTCACATAAAAGTCAATAATAGAGTTCCTCAACACAGCATCCAAACCAATCCCATTTTTCAATATCCACCCATGAATTGCTTTACCATCATGAACCAAACCTACAGAAGAACAACACTTGAACACACTCGAAAACGTGAACCCGTTAGGACACACTCCCTCAACAAGCATTCTAGCAAAATAATCCAACCCAACTCGAAACAACCCGGTTCGAGCATACCCCGAAACCATAACCGTCCAAGTACGAACATTTCTCTCAGACATTTCATCAAACAGCTTCTGTGCAGAACCCAAATCCTTAAATTTTGCATAAACACTTAACACATAATTCCCAACATCTAAATCAACAATGGAAGCACTCTTGATTACTCTTCCATGAAGGGTATGAAGATTGAGCTCATCATTCAGATTATCAATAAAACCCAACATTTGTGGGGTTTTTTCATGGTGTTTAGAGGAAAAATGAGCATTTGACCGTTGAAATTGTTTCCAGAAAATCTGATTTTGAGTTGAATATGGAACGATTGAAGAAGTGAAGATTATAGAAGGATTGAAACAATGGTTGAGAGCAATGGAATAATGGAAGAACTTAGAACGTAAAAGAGTGGAGTTCATCGCATTTTATACAGTATATAGTTCCAAACTTACACTAGCTATACAAGAGATGTTACACAAGTTGAGAACATACACATCGCAGTTCTTCCTGTTCTCTATGAGTTCTGCGGGACTAAAAAAGACCGTCAGTCTCAGTCATCGTTCTCCGTTCTTAGGCCTCATTTTTTGGATCAATAACTCTCAACCGAAATGAATCAAATGAATAAAGTCGAACGAACAACCGAAATGAATAAGCCTCGAACTGAATTGGCCAACTTGCACTGGCGATCACGATCTCGATCCGATCCGAACCGAACCGAACCGATCCGGATTGAGTATTATTAATAATTACAAGTAGAGTAATATTTTTATCATCATTGATAATGATAATAATTAATAATATTAATGATAATGATAATAATAATAATATTAATACTAATACTAATAATATGCATAATAATATTCTTATGAATTGAGTAATATTAATAATAACAAGTAGAATAATAATGATATGAAGTAATAATATTATTAATATAATATTTTCCTCCAAGATTGCTATTCGCAGTCAATATATACAAAACCAATAAGACGTGTTTCACGCCTAATACCGTAGAATAAGAATAATAAGATGCATTTACTCCTAATTCTAAGTTAAAGAATACCGACTTGCCTAATTTACAAAATACAAAACTATATTTACATACATTTGACTACTCCTATATTTACAAAACTATATTTGACATATATTTAAAAAAAATACAAAAACTATATTTGACAATAATAATAAAAATAATAATAATAATGATAATAATAATAATAATAAGAATATAATAAAAATAATAATAGTAATAATAATAATAGTAATAATAATAATAATAATAATAATAATAATAATAATAACAATAATAATAATAATAATAAGAAGAAGAATATAGTAATAATAATAGTAATAATAATAATAATAATAATAGCAATAATAATAATAATAATAATAATAATAATGATAATAATAATAATAATAATAATAATAATAATAATAATGATAATAATAATAATAATAATAATAATAATAATAATAATAATAATAATAATAATAATAAAATCAATAAGTTGTAGTCGAACTAGGGATGGGCATGGGTTGGATCCAGGCGGTCCAACTGGACCCGCACCTGGACCCGTAAATTTTGATGTAGACCCCCGCCCCTGCACCCACAAGATCTAGAAAATCCGGACCCTTACCCGCATCCAATGGGTCTAACGGGTCCCGGTCCAAAACGGGTCCAAAATGGGTCTCAAACTTATTAAGAGTTTCCATTATTTTTTCAACATGCGTTTCATTTACGCCTGTTTTATTAGTTATTAAAATGATAAAATACCAACATAATAGTCTAATACTTCTACAAAACATTCCAAATTAAAATATCCACAATAAGTTGGCTTTGTCCTGGTCGGTAATGGATAAAATGAGAAATTTAGGGATCGAGTACTTAGACGCGATGGCAAGTCGAAAATCTAAAAATTCATATGTTAAGGTAAAAAAGTTTTATTGCTCTTTAAATATTTATTATTATTATTATCATTGTATATATATATAAAAGAACATGGGTCTGTGTGGCGGGTCCGGGTCCGAATCTATCGGACCCGCACTCCAAACCCATTTTTTTACACCTGCACCCGATCCAGGCCCGCACCCAATGGGTCTCAAAACTCTAGACCCGCACTTTAAAATGGGTCGGGTCCAACAGGGCCTGGTCGGGTCCCGGACCCATGCCCATCCCTACCTGAACCGATCCGATCCGAACCGAATCGAATAAGGCCGAACTAAACCGATTCGATCCGATCTGAACCGAATCGATCCGATTCGAATCGAATCAATCGATTTCCATTTATTCAAAAAGAACAGAGCCTTAGTGTATATAAATTCAAATCTTATGTTAAATATATTTGTGCGCCATTATATTCTATTGATTGATTATAGAATATTTCTAAAACTTTAATATAACTAATTAGGCCCCGTTCCTAAAACTGAACTGAAGTGAAATGAGAGAAACTGAATTGCAGAGATAACTGAACTGAAAATAATTCCCAAAAAACACGGCCTCATACCTCATATATATATAACTTGTAAAATGTTAAAACTAAAATAAAATAAAATGAAAAGTGATAATAATATCAAACAGGCTTTAGACCTTTAGTGTTCGATTTTTATAAAGCTTCTTCTTCTTTTTTTTTCTTTCTATAATTCTATCTCTTCCCTTATGTTAGTGCTTTTAATTTTTCTAGTTATGAGTTTCTCTCTATTTGTGGGAGTTTCTTTCTCTCTTTTTCGGAGTACTTTATTCTTGTTTGTATTGCGAGTCTTTTTTTCCTGTTTTCAGGTTGATGATTATGGGCAATAAAATTGGGAATCAACATGATATTAAATATTAGAAGTTTTTTATGTCAAGACGGTTATAGCACGGATTGTGATAGTCTTTGCCTTTATAAAAGATGCCAAATTGCCAAAATTTATTAATGGAAATCAAATTAAAACACCATGAATTAAGAGCCGCGCTCGAGTGTGCATAAATTTAATTTTCTTGATTACAAATTTGTAGTAAATTTTTATATCTATATTATTTTAAGGTTGATTTTCATTATTGTAGATATGTTATATGCGACAGCATTCATTAATAATATTATTTGGGACCTTTATCATTAACATCAATAAATTAAAACATAGGGAAAGAAATAATAAGGAAAATTTAAAAGAAATCCATAATAAACGGCTCAAATGGTTAGCGGAAATTTTTAAAATACTCACACGTCGCCGGAAATTATATAAATACTGTGCAAGGGGATTTTTAATAATACCTTCATGTCGGTGAATTGTGTTAAAATACCCAAATAGTCAAAGGGTATATTTTAAAATACTCATTTGACAATTTGGCAAAAAAAAAAAAAAACAATTTTTGTTCAAGGCTTGCAATTCCCTTCTAAGCTGCTGTTTGGGAGGTTGAGAGTTGTAAAATCCTTCAGCAAAGTCTTCGAGGTCGTAAATGACAGTATATCGACGCCAAACAAAAAATCTGGAATTTCCTCCATGTTCATTGAACTGGGGGCACAACAAAGAGGAAGGTGATATTTTTCACGGATTTCTTGTATTTATTTTTCCAAAAAAAAAAAGAAAAAAAAAGTAACCCAACTTTTTTTTTTCCTTGAACGCTATAATTTATAACGTTTATCAAAAGCTACCTAAACACTACTTAAACTCTAACCACTACTCCAACCTCTACCACGCCAAACACTTAATTAATGTTAATTCTGGCCAAACACTAAATACATCAAAAGCTGTTCTTGAACAGGGCTTTGGTATCAGCAAAGTTTTGAAAAAATATTGATCAAGAACAAAGCATAAACATATACATCCAATACCAGCTAACTTTGAATTACTGGATTCGCAGTTCATATAATAGAGAAATTGAGAGACATTCTCTTCCTTTAGATGATAAAATTTTACACCCCCGAGAAATGAAAAAAGCAGCAAGAAGAAAAACTTAGATGAGCAATGAAAAATGTGCTAACTAGAAAAGAAAAAAAATAAAGGACAGGGAGAAAAGAGAAAAATGATGTAAAGGAGATTCTGAAAAGAAAGGGAAAAAAGAAAGAATAGAGAAATGACACTACATGTATATGGATTAGCCAACAAATTTGTTAGTTTCTTTTATAGTGGAGGATAGAAATAGGAAGATATGGAGAATCCCAAAAAGAGGAAGCCACCAACAGCAGCGACTGTGCGTTGAGAGATCTTGGACGCCAACATGCTTCCTCCCACCACGGCCACTGATGTGCAGACCATATGCCCTAGTATGGCCCCCCACGCAAACGCCTAGCGCATTTTTGTGTGTCGCCAGCTGTGGGATCAAGAAAATATCTCATTATTGAATGAAAGCTGCAACTCGCCACCACAAGATCAAATATTGTACGAAAGCACCAGATATGGACCATAAAAGCAAATCCATTATGTATTGTACAAAAGCACCAGCTTTACTGCTTTTGTTGTAAATAAGATGAAACTCCGTTTAGATAAAATGCCTGTGACTTGATAATTCAAAGGGAAGTTGAACTTACAGCAATAGTAGCAATCTGACTACGATCCCCCCACTCAGCCAGGAAGGTCAGAATAAATGACTGCAGAAAACATAAAGATACAACTTTACATCTTATCCGTGTTGTTGATTAAAAAAACACTTCCAAGAGGTTCAATGACATTGGAAACACCATAAGTATTCTCTACTGAAGAGGGTTACAAATCTGGATGTCCAGATGCTAGATTAATTAATAAATTTAGTTTCAAGCGTACCTCCAAAAATATTGGAGTACAAAATCTTGAAAAGAAACGGCGCATTGATGTTTTCCCTTGTCCTCCCTCAAGCTTCTCTTCAACCTAATACACATTTTCAAAAAATACAACTAAAGTAAAACCAGACAATAAGTACTGCACGTAGATAAATAAAAACACTGGCATTCCAAAATTGCAGGCAGAAAGCAAATGGCTACTCAAAGCAAAAGCCAGACAAGCCGCAGAGTTTCATATTTTATAATGGCACATTGGGGGACAAGTTCAGTATAATAATCTGGCTAATCCAAGAATGACAGGATCATTAGAAAGGAAAAAAAAGAGGTCATCTATAAAACATCAGTAAAGTACTCTGTTCATATCACTGCCACATATTAAACAGCCATGCCATGCAGTCTTAACTCTTAAGGATCAACATATAAGAATGCAATTAAAACAGTTATACATCACCCAAAAAAATTAAGTAAACGAATATTGCAATATCACACAAGCAAGCATCAGAGAGTTATGACAGATTGACATCCCAATATCCCACTTGGTGATCCCATAAAAATAAAATTGCAAACAAGAAAGAAGCATCCACGTGCACCGAGAAGCGTTGAAGAAAAGGTAGAGAAAAGAACAATGGCATACCTCCTCCATCTCCTTCTTCTGGGATGCTTTAGGATCAGACCTCCAAGCAATATAAAGCAGACGCAAAACCGAAGAATAGATAAAGAACTGCATTGAGAAACCATATATACATTTAAAACAGTAAGAATGATATACGCCTATGGAAGTGTTAACACAACAACAATCAAAAATTTCCTGAGACGCACCAGACTACCCCAATACTCCCAATCATTAGACCATAGGCAGACCAATAAATTCAATAAATTGATTAGAAAATGATCATGCAACATGAACTAGCATTTGCAAACTAAAGGGATGTTTTGCAAATTGAAGAGAGAAGTTTGGCACACAATAGCTAGTTGTTTGCTACCACTTGATTGTATCGAACTATTTGACCAGGACATTGTATTACCTTAGGATGCATCAAAGATTAGCCAAAGAATTTATAGCTCTAGATGAAGTCATGAAGAGCAAACTAACCCTTACAAGTCCTCTATCAATCACATGCATTCCCTACCAATTACCGTAAAATTTCTGACTGATGGAATTTTAAAGGCACAGAAGATTAAAAAATTTGAACATTTCTCGATTTGGAGATCAGAAAACAACACATCTATCCTTCAAGTCAATAGAGAAAATAACAAATTAGCAGAATGCTGACTATTCCACACACAAACAAGAAGTTCTTGGGGGGGGAGAGAAAGAAATAACCTGAATTCAGGTAAAGAAGCCGTAAACATTATTGACAACATATATAAGGTGTACCTGTAGCTGCACTATTTGTATGCTTCCTCGATATCAAATTTGGAACTATCCTACCAAGTCCAGTGGAGAGCACCTGTTGATATGTTAGCATCAGTTGAGCCTCACCAACTCTCATAACAAAATCTCTAACAATTGCAAAAGCATGTGGCTTTAGATATTGTGTATAGAATAACAAAAAGGGGAAGATAAAGGAAAATTTCTGACTAATTTTGAAGGGGGGAAAAACTCACTGTCATCACAACCAAGGCACTCAGAGCCCCAGACAATACAATGGACTTAGGATGACGCATTGCCATTAGAGCTGCTATGATAAATGTCTCATCTCCAATCTATCACAAATTCATCAGCTAGTAAGACAACCATAGAGAAGAATCTAGCAGGAAATTGGACGTGAACACTGTATGGGAAGATAGAGAGAAGTAAAATAATAACATGAACACAAAAACTGTCAAAATATAATTACAATAATGGCCAGAAAACGAACCTCGCTCACAAGTATCATACATAAACTGGCGAAGAAGGCATCGAAAACTCCCAAACCAGAGTCCAAATTTATGCCCAAATGTATGGAATGAGCATCTTTTCCCAGATGCTCCAGCACAATCTGCAACAATAGCCTATATTTGTGACCTTGAAATACATCCATAGCTTACTCTCATTTTAGAAGAATAAGAAACATGTCTATACACAAACATTCCCCCACCAATGCACTCAAAATATTATACTCTCGAGTCTCACCAACCCTTTAACATTGTTAACGTCAAGATTCCACAATTATCATGGAGGTACATTAATGAGCGAAATTTAACTAAGAGTGACTAATAGTGCATTGGCATATTAGAATTAGAAAAGGGAACAAAAGCAACAATTAAATAGGAAAAACAGAAACAGAAGGAAAATCATGTAAGATTGAGTATGGAGGGATTAAAACATATCAGGGAAATGATTAATAAAGAATAATATGCAAACCTGGTATAACATTATAACAGATTATAAAAGGTAGCAAAGTGGGACGTTTACAATTGCTGAGGTCCTCAAAATAAAGAATTGAGAGCACAAATGACATCCCCCATTGCCACAAGTGCTATATATATTAAACAGAAGTGTATACAAGCCTCGCCAATGTCATTTACATCAGAAATTGTCATAAAATATATGCATTAATAGCAAAAGATATCTTATAACAAAATTGTCAGTACATGTTGCTACATGAAGTGACGACACCCTTCCAAATTTTTCACCATCCCTGGAAGGAGCCAAACACAGACTCAACTTGTTGCCCCATGGGCCAATTGCCACCAGAAAAACTGCATGAACTTTGATGCTGCATGAGCTCAAAATTTCACAAAGATATAGTGGCTATCACCATAGGAGTCTTTCAGAATAACTTTACAGCAAAAACTAGATTCTTGCAGCCTCAATTTGCTTGTAATATGTCCTTCACATACTGGCTTCCCCATGCTTGTTTTCCAAAACGACTCTAATGGTAATATCCACCATATATTGTTTTTATGCTTCAAACTCAGTAACATGAAAGTAATTGCAATTTCTTGCAATTACAAAGGATCCAAAGCCTAAGAAAGTAGTAGACTGCGCATTTGTCCCATCCGCGGATAATAAAAATTAAAAAGGACATACACCACTTCATGAAGCAACATGCAGCAATTATTATGAGGTTATATCTTCAGTACCAAATAATTTTATGTCTTTAAATACAAAGGCGCAAACACTGGTAAGTCATACGTCCCTTCAGTAAATTGCAGCTTTGAGGTGGGATACCACCACAGGGAAAACATAGGGGATAACTAGTTTCAACAAACCCTCATACCATTGCTGCCCTATTGAGTTTATCTTCCCAAAGTATCTTACCCTTCAAAAGGACTAAAGGTAGACCCCACCAAGGCCACCACATTGCTACTTGCTACTATGATTGAAATTACAAAGCAATAAAATCATTGTAATTGTCTGGCAATGCCAACAAGTAGATGCCAAAAAAGATAAAAAGAAGTTGGCAAAAAGCTACATACTCTTCCCTAACGTAAATGATAAAAGAATAGAACGGAAAGACGCTCCCCTAACAAGGAGCACGTATTTTTACAATAAACTCATATTTTCAAACTAATACATACTCATCACTATTAGTGCATGTTGAATAAGCATTTTCAAGCATTACAAATAGAAGCAATGCCTCAACCTAACCAATCCTATCAAACAAAAAATTAAACACAAAAATCCAGAAAGGACCTCCTATGTATAAGTTCATATCTCTCTAAACATCAGTTTCTCTAACAATAGTATAGTTATAACTTTCTTCCTTACCACCCCAACTCTTTTCTTTCTCTTTTTTCTTTTCTAGTTATGGTTTTCAACCTCTTCCTATCTATTTCAACATTTCCCTTCAACGGAGGGATTTGAATTTTAAGGATGGACAATGATCAACCACATGAAGATGGATTATATTAATTTTCACTGGGAAAACTACCAACAATACCAGTGACTTTTAAAAACTACTACCTATCAAAACTGATTTATAAGACCAACTAACACTACAAGAAACCGGCTAAGCAAACCGGTACCACAGGTCATCTAGTAATATAATCTATCTTTCAATATTTTCTCAAAGCTACATGCAAAGGAAATTAAACAATATTCATGGCAATCCCAAAATTATGTCCATTTGATCTCTTCCAAATCACATCAATAAATCCTGTCATGCAAACTTGAGGTTAAGTATACTCCGAACATACAATTAGCCCAATAAAACAATCACAAACAACAACAAATCCTGAAAATAAACGAGGAAAAATAGCCATAAATCAAGACCAAAAACAACTGATTACCAATTTTTCAATACTAATTAACAATTCATACTTCCAATTACTCAAAATTAGACAAAAAAACGAATCTCACTCACCTTACTACGTCGTCCCAGATCCTTAATCGATCCACCAACCCTCTCATTCTGATCATCAGCACCAGATTCCTGCACAATTGGATAAAATTGAAAAGATTTTAGAAGAAGAAAAATTATATGGGAGAATTTAACAGATGAAGAATTACATTACATTACCTGAGCTGAGATAGTAGAAACAAGCAACAAACTGATCAAAAATATAGAGAGAAGAATGAAGTAAAAAGTCGACGAACTATTTCTAGGGTTTAAACGCAGACCCATTTTCCCCCAAATCTAGAAAAAAAAAGGGGGAAAGTAGAAATGAGGGGAAAATCAGATCTACGAGAATCTGCGTTGAAATTGTGAAATTGAAAATTAGGTTTCTGGAATCATAAGAGAAAAGGGGGAGAGATTTGGGGTTCGCTTATAGTAAGTGAAAAGGGGGAAAACGAATGAGGAAAGACAAGATCTTAAGTCAAAGAAAGTGAGTTATTATTGTATAAGATTCAAAAACAATGAGGATTCTCTCGTTCCTCGCACTCTCTTTCTTGGTTTGATTATTTAATGGTTGCAATGGCAGGTAACGAGACGATGCAGCTCGCGAGTTATTCGAGATTGATTTTAGTTAAAAGTTAAGTTAAGTGAGTTTGGCTTAATATATTGACGAGTATAGTTTGATTATTTGAAATTGAGTGAGAAACTCGAAAATACAATTATCAAGTATTGTCTGAAGGAAGATGGCAAAATGCTAAATCTAATATATTGTCTACCTTAGAGATGTTTTTTTTTTTACAACGAGAAAATTTACATTAATTAGAAAACAGAATTACATCCTAAGGATAGCACATCCATTCTAAAAACAAAGAAACTAAACTGAGCATTATGTGCTCTTATATAACAAGTACAATAACGTAAATAACGAAAACTTGGATAAATCAGCTTGATTTGGAGGTCTCTGAAGTTGGAGAACTGTATGGCGCTGCTACTGATGGATGACGATCGCCAGCAACCGGATAAAAGGAGTGGGAGGAGTGGACCGGCTTCACAAACGGGGCAATAAAGAAACTGCGAGTTGAGGAACTCGCAACATGACCAAGTCACGGTCCTGTGTGACTTAATACCCTTTGGAATGGGTATTTCTGGCTTCTCCTCAAAGAAGAAGCTCAAATGAGTTGACGCGCTATAAACCCAGTGAACAAATTGGGGAGCCGCCTTCAGATATCGTTTTGTCAAGGCAGTGATTGCTAAGATCATTACCAAGCGAGATGGAGATCTAACCAGAGTTAGATCTCGAACAAACATCCGATTTACAAAATCGGAGGAAACAAACTCCAGCCATGAAACCACTTGCCACGCGAACCCGAACCAATCACACAAATCAGACCCAACATTTGGAAGACAAATACTACCTCCATCAAGAAACAAAAGAATCGAACAGAGTGAGAAAACCAACAGCAGACTCATACTAACACAACCAAAAACTAAAACGACGCGGAGAAAACACCACCTAAGCCGATACTCGGCGCAACTACTAGAAGAATGTGAACGGGGACGGGGACGGGGAAGCCAACACACGCGAACAGGGGAACGGGGAGGAGGAGGCCCACAACTAACGCAAAACTAACCGGGGAAGGGGGAGGGGAAGCCCAATTCGACACAACTAACACTAGATAAGGAAGGGGGGGGGGAAGCCCAATTTGACACAACTAACACTAAAAGGGGAGGGGGAGGGAGGCCCAAAACTACCGGAGCACTAATCGGGGAGGGGGATGGGGAAGCCCAAACAAACAACCAACAGACACCAACCGGGGAAGGAGGAGAGGAGTCCAAACCGAAAACTAACACTAACAGGGAAGGGAGAGGGAGCCCAAACAGACGCGAGAACAGGGAGGGGGTAAAGAAGACTCGGCCGACGCGACGGGGTGGGGGTTAACCCGACGAACAGAGGCGCCCACGAACCGGCAACGAAGCCTTTGCCCACGAACCGACGAATGACGAACGGCGAAGAAAGGACCCTAAACCTAGGAAAGCCGCTAAGCGAAAAGAAAGGGGGAGGTGGAAGGCCGAACTATCCGATGGCAAGACGCGACGACAAACCAACAAGTTTTGAGCGAAGAAAACACCCAAAACCGAGAGAAACCATAAACACGGGGAGGGGGACGACGAACCTGGAGAAGAAAGCCCCCTAAAACTAGGACAAAACTCTAGGAGAAACGAGAAAAAAACCGAATAAAAACAAGGGAACTCACCGGAGAACCTGCGCGGCGGAACTCCGGCGAGTTCCTAGGGTTAGGGGTTTGCGGGAGCTTATGTTTAGGGAGAAGGCAAAGAAGTTTTAGAGAAAATGGACTTTTAGCTTCGTCTCCACTCTCTTTGAGAGTACCTAGTACCTACGATTTTTTTCTTTGATGGTTAAAGCTTTTTACCTTAGAGATGTTGATGAGACATGATTTGATATTAATTGAGCTAAATTAGGATTGGCTTTTATAACAACAACCATGTTTACTTGCTACATCATAAATATTATAAGCCTGACTTGTAAAAGTAATAAATAATTTTATTATTTACTTAATACTTATTTGTTACTCGATTGATCAACTGACTTATTTGATTTGCATGTGGAAAAAGGCAAGTTAATTTATCATGTTAATTTATTTGTTTTATGATTATGTGCATGATAAACAAGTTAATAAATGGATCGAATGATTAATAAATGGATTCAGTGACTAGTTTGGTAAAGAGTTTGAATTAGGAATGAGAGTTGCTAATTCTGACAAATGGGGACGATTAGAGTTAACTGGTTAGGAGATAACCAACTGGAATGGTGAGAGTGGGAGAGAAAGATAGAGAGAGATGAGGAGGAACCAAGGAAGTATGAAAATATATTAGGAAGCTTAAATGAAAGAAGATAATAAAGAATTATGGGAACTAGTAGTAGTATATAATGGGGGAAGCCTTAACCAATAAAAGTAAGGGTATGTACCAAGTAGTATTTGATCACTTGGTAAAACTCTTATTTGTTATGGCATGGGTTTGAATCTTACCAAGTGTGGTGTTTGGGGATAGGGATCACTTTATCTCCTCCCTACATTAATGTCACTAGCTATGCCAGACCAAGAAGGTGTAAAGGTTTAGGTTTGACGGGGTCATTTTACTTACTATTATAAAGTAACTAGTTCTTATCCCGGGCGATATGCCCCGGATTATTTACCAACGTGTATTTGAAATCTTCAAAAATAGAAAAATATCTCGTCTTTAAATGATTTTTCCCCCCACAAAGACCAACATGAGTATTCTAGTGTAGTTGGTTAGTGCATTAGCATATCAAATGAGAGGTCATGGGTTCGAATCTTGAAACACACATTTTTATTGTTTAATGTCTCATTTGATTGTGTGGGAGAGGGGAAAGTACATGTGGCAGCATGACATTTGTTTGTCTTGAGTTTTAGATATATATATAGATAATAATAATAATAAGAGTACGACTTTGTATTTAAAAGCTTGATGGTCCCATATTAGCAATTACAAGCATTAATTTGATGTTTTCAAGTACATATTTAAAACATTATAGTACCATTATAAATAGGAAAAATTGACACTATAGGACTGAACTATTAGCGGTTTTTTTTAATAGGGACAAACTTTCAATATTCCCGTGGGGGCCCAGTATGCCATGACCCATATTTGCATGGATCCGGTTCTAGCTTAAACCAGCAAGGCGAACATATGTGGTGAGTGGGTCCCGCTTTAATGAAATTCAACATTGAAGTGGTAAGAAAGGTCCCGGAGAAGTTCGCCTAATTTGGCCAAAAAAGTTGTAACCGGCGAGATTAGCATAAAATGGGGAAATTGCCAGTTCACTCTTTTCTTCTTGAAGCTAATCTTTTTTCACTCCAATTCTCAGTTAACTTCAAAATACTACATTTCTTATTTCTTCAGCTTGTTCGATCTTCTCTCTCCAAAATCTCAAACAAAAACATGCTCAAACTTTTATCTCCCAGAAAATGGAACCCTCTCAAAGCTCACCATCACACGCCTTTATATTCATAGTATCATCTCATAAATCTCAACCTCAATTTGATTTATCATCATCTGGGTGTTCTTCAGAATCTTCAAATTTCTTGAATCCCCTTTTTTCTCGCACACGTGATCGATTTTTCTCATGTGGGTACTCGTCAAATCCTCGAAATTTGGAAAATTTATGCGAAATTGGAGGTGGGTTTTTGAGAAACCACAGTTTGGTGCAATCAAAGAGGGGTTTTTGCAGTGATTCCTACGTGCATCGATGGAATACGACGTCGTTATAGTGGGCGCCTGGGCATAGCTGCAACTCCAATAGATGCCTGATGAACTTCTATAAGCTTTGGAAAAAGAAGTAAAGCCAAAATGAGGAAGAAGGAGAAAAACACAAGCATATGATTGATTTACGAAATGAATTCACAATTCAGTTCCAAATTGATTATTCACAACTAATCTCCAACATCACAATTACACATCAGATTCAAAATCCTCCTAGATTTTCAAATTCAACGATTATCCTAACAATCACAGTAAAATTCAAATGCAAATACACCAAATAAATCAAGAAATTCAAATGCAAATACACCAAATAATTTATAGATCGAATTGAAATTCAAAAAAAAAAAAGAGACGAAATTGAAATCGGATTTGACAGATCTAAATCAATTGAAAATGGAGGAGACGATGATGATGAGAGAGAAGGAGGAAAGAGAGGCAAGATCTCGAAAAGTCAAGCGTCCAAGATCACGAGGGAGAGAGGAGAGAGAGAAAGGAGAAGAAATGGGGGAAGAGAGAGAAGAGATAAGGAGAAAAACAGAGAGGAGAAATGAAGAACACAGAAGTAGGGTGGGTTTTTAAAGTCATGTGCTCATTTAATGATCACGTGACTTCATTAACCTGAAGTAGTAGGTTGAATTACCTGCTGGGTCCACTTAAATATGGGTCATGGTATACTTGGGCCCTCCACTGGAATATTGAAAGTTGGTACCTATTAAAGAAAACCGCTAATAGTTCAGCCCTATAGTGTCAATTTTTCCTTATAAATATCATGAGAAGGTTTCATAAACCAAAAATATCTAATAGACCAATGTACATAATCATTACCGACCTACTAGGCTATATTTAAACAAATTTGTGTAATTAAATTGACCGACGCCCACATCAATCCAATCCGAAAAATCGAAAATCTGATTTAATTTTCTTTAGTTTCAGCTATCCAATAGTTTTAACAATACTTGAAACTGAAAAAAAAAAGTATAGACGAAAAAATTGGCAAAGATCAACTACTCTCTTGAAAACCAATATGAAGCCAACAACGCTATTGAATGCAGTCCAAGTAAAATGGCCAATTAAATTTTCCTTTTGTTTAAAAATGTCCATACCTTCTGTTAAAATGTCCCTCTCATTATCTGATACAATCCACAGTCAATGATTTTACTATCAATGTAGGAGTAAATTTCACTTCCTCCAATCTATAACCATAAAAAGTATAAAAACCATTCATTATGCAAAATATATAATATTAATATAAAATCTCTAGTAACCAGTGACATTTTGACACATAGGAAGAGTAAGAAATTCTTTAGTAATAAAAAAAACGAAAACTTTGTGCGATTGAGGTCCGATTTCCCCGGTACCCGGTCCAAACAGATCCTTACTCTCAAAGTTTAATTATCTTTGCACTCGCTATTATATGTTCCCACGTGTCCTTGTTAAACATAGTTAAATGTATGCGTCAGCCTTAAAAAGTTCTAAATGTACTGTATTATACGTAAAGTGGCATTAACTACTTCCTAGTTGTTTGGTTTAAGATTTGGAAAGTTCTAAAAGTACTGTATTATATTGTCATGGTTTTGATTTAGACAACGGTTTATACTTTTGTTTTGCATCAATTGATTGATTTTGTTCTTACTTTCTGTGGTTGAAATACCACGTGAGATGAAGATTTAGGCCCCGTTATTTTAAATTGAGAGAAATTGAACTGAATTTAACCGAACCGAATCGGGAAACCGAATTGCAGAGAAAGAAGTGAATGAACCTGACCAAAAATAAGTTTTAAAAGCAAGGCGCCTTATACTCTATCTACTCAATCAAGCGACCTTAAAATAAAAATTTCATGGCATAGGAAATTTCTCAAACAATATATTTTCTACATTGAAATAACATATAAAGATGAATATTTATAAGTGTTATATTTTTTTTAAAAAAAAATTACTGATCTGATAATTGGGCAAAAAAATGTTGATATGTCACCCAAGCGGTACACTTCTTTTGCTAGGCATCTTAAGTGAATTTTCAACTTGCTAAACCATCCAACTAACATAATGTTTGATAGGCCATTTTAATTGAGAGGAAAGTGATAATCACTTTCCCACAAGTGAGTGAGATAAATTTTACAAGTTTTTCAGTTATTAGTGTTTTTACCAATAAAATGAAAAACTAATGCGCTTGTCATCCTAAACCAAAAAATGTTTCCTTTTAACAAAAATACAAACATAATACCTAATTTTACAACTTTCTTTTACATTTGTCATTTGAGATTGCTCACTCTAATCTATTTGTGGATGAGAAACCGAAAGATATATAAGATCAATGGAGGAAAGGGAAGTGATTGATGATGTTGCTAGAGAAAACAAAATAAATATCTAAAAGCGAAAGTTTAGAATTTAATTGGTGATGGGAAAAATAAAGTGAAGTTATTAGACATCGGATAATTTGAGCTAACCCTGTTTAAAATCTAAATGTAATATTGCATTTTTATCGACAATTCCTTATAGTCTTGTGAAAAAAAATTACGTTGACAAGACATTAGATTATACGTAGTCCAAAAGGTAAGTATCAAAATTAAACAGTTATAATTAAGTTGAAATTTATAATGAGAATTAGTTTATTTTTTTCTTTAAAAGAAAAATTAAATCATCATAATATTTACTAAAATGTTCTTCATAGAGAAAAGAAATAGATAGAAAAAATAGAGAGAGTGGATGTCACTCTCCACTCAAAGTGGCTTAGCAAGTAGTTTTTACTTGGGTGGTATAGCAAGTTTTTTCCTTCAAAAAAAGGAAAATTTATCAGAAAAAACCTTATCAGATGTCCACCTTGCGAAAAACAACCTTATAAAAAATTTATTGTGACTTACAACCTTTAATTTCATTTCTTTTGCCAAATGAAACCTCGTGCTTCTTTTCCGACATTGATCGTGACTTTCTGGCATTGACCCACCTTTTTCCTCTTTTTCTCCCCTATTTGCACTCTTATTTTTTTTTAGATTAATTAATCCAACAAATCCCTCAATAATTCAATATAAAATAAAATCCAAGTTCATAAAATCCGTGATCCAAAAATTATAATTTATTTCTAGTCTTCAAATTGCTAAATGATATTCTAAATGTGGGTCAACACCGAAGGTATGAGGTTTCATCTCAAAGAAGTTGAAGTTAAAGGTTGTAAGTAACAAAAAAAATAAAATTATAAGGTTATTTTTCGCAAAATTGACATTCAAAATTTTTTTTTGACCAATTTTCCTTTTTTTAAAGGTAAGATAAAATTACTTGCAAGTAGGGAAAATTTGAGATTTCCTCTCTGCAAGGCGTGAAGTTCGATCCCATAACCTCTGATATCAAATGTAATATCACTACCACTAAAATATCACCTACTGCTCACTATACAAATATTGCATGTATTTTGAAACGAATCAAATATATTTTTTAAAATAAATCCAAGTTTATAAAATCCCTGATCCAAAATTTATAATTTATTTCTCGTCTTCAAATTGCTAAATGATGTTCTAAATGTGGGTCAACGCCGAAAAAGAGGTATGAGGTTTCATCTCGCAGAGAAGTTGAAGTTAAAGCCTAAAGGTGGTAAGTAACAAAAAAAACTTTTACAGGGTTATTTTACGCAAAATGGACATTTTAAAGTGTTTTTTGACAAAATTTCCTTTTTTAAATGTAAGACAAAATCACTTGTAAGTAGGTGAAATTTGAGATTTCCTCTTGCAAGGCGTGAAATTCGATCCCCTAACCTCTGAAATCGAATATGATGCCAACGGCTTAATGCCACTAAACTATTACCTGCTACTCACTATACAAATGTTGCATATATTTTGAAACGAATCAAATTTTTTTTTTGTTGGAATCATACAAGAAGAGAGAGCCAATGGCCCAAATGTCAGGGAATCGGGTGCACTACAAAATACAAGAATCGGGTGCATCAGTGATAAACAAAACATTGCACTATATTGCATACGATTTTTTACAATCAGCCATTTCTATTTATTTTATCAAATTTTGTGGACTTATTATAAATGTACGAGATGAGCACAATCATAATTCATTGTAGCAATTCGATGAGATAAAAAAGAGGATGTCGACCGTCAACCAAACGCGTCCTTACACCAAGTACACTCTACTATTGGCGCGTAAATCTCACCCCCATATTTCCGCGAGTACAAAAAACCGTTTTATTAAACACGCGGGTGAAAAACTAAAAAACTAAATAAATAAATAATTAAAAATAATAATAAAAAAAGAGAGAAAATAGGTTTTGTCTGGTTGTAAGAAAAAATGGTTGGTTTTTATTCTCCACTCTCTCTCCTTTTCTTTTCCCCCCACTCTGAGTTTTGTGGAGGAGAGAGAACAAGATTTTCCCCCCTTCTTCAACTTTTTTTTTTCTCCAAACAACTTTCTCTCTCCTCTTTTTTTTTTTTTAAAATTTTTATTTCTGGGTTTGTTGGAATTTTTGATTTTTTTATTTTAAATTTGGAGTATTTATTTAATTTAATATAAGAAAATTTAATTTGACGTAGAATGAGAATTGAAGAAGAATGAAGGAAGAAATAGTAGAGAAGTAATAATAGTAGTAGTAAGAAGTAGTGATGATGATGTCATCATTTGAATGGAGGTTTTGATAAAACGATGGCGTTTCGTGATGTTGTTGTTGTTGGTAATGGTGGTGATGATGATGATGATGATGCAGCTGGAATTTCTATTTCTAGACCTTCTGCAGTAGCTGTTAACTCTGGATCATCCTCTCTTTTAGATGAAGGTTTTTTTTTTTTTTTGATGTTAAATTTCTGGAAAGTTTGTTTCTTTTTTCTGGGTTTTTGTCAAATGCTGTATGATTACTATGTTTAATTATGATTATTTTGTTGTGTGTGAATTTATCAATTTATTCCCTTTTTTTTATGTCCTTAATTTTTAAAAAAATTGATAATTTGGGCAATTTACAATTTGGTTTGATCGGATTATTTCAGTGTGAATGACTGAATTTCCCCACTTTTTTTTTGTTATGATTGAATTTTCTCCCTTTTTTTTCTGGGTTTTTAATTTTTTTTTTGTAATTATTAATTTGGGAAATTGGGTTTGATCGGTTGTGAAATTGGAATTTTTGGGTATCATAATGTAACTTTCATAAAATTCGATTTCAGTGGAAATAGGCATTTTGCTCTTTTTTTTTTTTTTTTTTTTTTGTGGGGTGAGGGGTTGCGGAGAATTAAAGCCACTTGATAAACTTTATGGAATATGAGTCACTAGAAATGAAGTATAATTTGATAATGTGGATGACAAGTTTGATAAGCCTGTAAATGTAATGCATTTGTGATTTGTCCTGTTTGATTATAATATCTATCTTTGGTTTGCTTTGATGGATTGATTAAATATTTGGACTTTGCTTTAGTTAATCTCTAGCTTTCAAGGAAATTGTGTTTTGTTGTATATGCATTCCTCAATTTCACTGGAAACTAGTGTGTGTGTGTGTATGAAATATAATGCTACAAGCATAATTGAAGTTACCTTGAATGAAGAAGCTTGATACGTGTATGTCGAATGCCTCTAAGTAGTTTGAACAATGTTTTTCTCTCATGGGGGTTTAAAGTGGAACATGTTGTTTTGGGTTCAGAATTTAAATGAAATATGAGGTTTCGGGATATAGATGGAGTTGGCGAAACTTTCTGTGAGATTAATGTGTGCCCTGATTATGTAGAAGTAGTGTAATTTTTCTTATTTGAAATGATGGTGTCTATATGTCAGATTCAATGTGGCCAGTAAATATGAGATCTACTGAAGCAATGGACACTGGGATCTATCCACCTGGTCCATATCCTGAGCGTGAAGGGGAAGCGGATTGTTCCTTTTATCTCAGAACAGGACTTTGTAGATTTGGTTCGACATGCCGTTTTAATCATCCTCCTAACAGGAAGCTAGTAAGTTCTTCCATCTACTGTGTAGAAATATAAGATATTAGTTGCAAATATAGGACAGTATCTATCTTTTACTTTCTGTTCTGTTCAGATTCTTGTTGCTTTAGGTTGATATGAGGCATGCTAGAATTTTGATTGATGATAAAGTTTATAAACAAGACCACAAGAATATAACTTTATGAAGATTTCTGTGCTGGGACAAAATCTTGATGCCTGCAATTAGGGGTTAGATTTGGTTTCCTCATTTATAGACTTAGAGTTTATTTCATCATCATCATGTCACTTTGTTGCATATAAATGCTTTGGGATGTAAATATTTTGTTAGATGTTGTATATGGAGAACAGAAGCACTGGGTAGAAACTTTTACTTAGTAACTCAGGAAAATACTCTAACAAGCCAGTTGTTCACTTGAGCCGCATTTTCTCCTTTTATGTGATCTGACCTTGCTATCTGCATTGCCAATTCTCCATTTCACTTTGTCGTGAAAGTAAGTTCCTTATCTCTCAATGTCATAGTCTTACAAGGAACTATTGTTGAATCACAAGGGTGTTTTTAAGTGGTGCTAAGTTAGGTACTTGACAATTATTGCTTGGCATCTTGGGTTGGAAGGTGAAGATGTGGTTTGAGATTAATTTCAGTACTTCCTTTTTTTTAATGTCTTCCTTTTTTATGTAGGTGTTTTCTTTCTTGTAAGGATGTCTGTTTGATGAATTTGATAGATACTATTTTAATGCAGGCTCTTGCCACTGCAAGAATGAAAGGGGAGTTTCCAGAAAGGACTGGTCAACCTGAATGCCAGGCATGTATATACTTTCCTTTTCTTCACTTCTATTTTTTTTTATCTATTATTATGGAAAGGGAATGCATATTCGCCTTGGAAAATCTCTTGGGGTTGATTTTGTTTAAATGCATCCTTATTTATTGTGACTGACCTCTCTTTGGACTCTTTCAAAGGTGGGGATGTGTTGAATTACTGCTGCTGCTTGTTAAAAGAAGCATGAAGTGCCTGATATTCGTGGAAAGGTCAATGCTTGTTGAACCGCTACATAGAAAACCTATTACTTGTTTAAGTGATATCAAGTCCTTTGGCTGAAAAGTCTCACCTCCTGGTCATTTGAAAACTTTGGTTACTCAGGGGCCAATAATGGTTGACACATTCTTGTTTGGGAATCCCATTGACTTTTTGGGACGACGTTTAACTTGAATCTAGGCTGCATTGTGTATTGCAGCTACAAGATAATGAGAACATCTCGAAGTAGACTTTTTTTGTTACGAGTCAAAACTTGATAGCATTTCTTAGTAAATTTAAGTATTAACTATTAAGTAGGTAGTAAAGAATCTTGATTGACAAGTTCATATGCTCAGGAGTGAATAATCTAGCCACTTTAATAAATCCCTTCAAGATAGGAGGACCCTGACGTCCTGATGAAGGAAAATCACACGCCATAGATCTTGTCTGAAGTGAAAGGTATAGTTGATGAAAGATTAAATGCGCCAAGTACTTGAAATTTTGAAAGTCTGCAGATGTGAGATCTGGACTGGACATCTAGGAAATCCAGAAAATCTAAACAGATTATAGTCGGCATTGTCTTGCTCATTGGAGTGGGTTGGATGGGTTTAATATGAGAAGGTTTTCCGAAGATTGATTATCTCAGTGATTGGTATATTTCGATCTTTATTGGTGATTCTTTTTGTGAATACAGTATAACCATGGACAAGTTTGAATTACTTGACATGTGATTTATTGGTTTATGTATGGGTTCTTATTATTCTTAGGCATGTAATACTCAACACAAGAAGCCTGACAAATAGGATTTCGTGTCGTTTTATTCTACGGAATAACTTGAGGAGTGCAATTATTGAGCACAGGGATTTGAGTGCTGGCTTACTTCAAATCTCCCTGTCTTGAAATGGATGTCTAAGGAAGGGTAGGAACTCTGTTATATGTCCTGCATGCTGTCTTTCTATTAATTGACCTGCAGGAACATTTTAACAGCAATACTTTCCTTCTCTTCTGAAAAGTGAGCACTACGTGATATCTTTATGCTAGCAGGAAAATTTGCAAGCTAAGAAAATACTAGCATGAATTGTGGACTATTGTGGATGACTTTTGTTCGCAGTCACTGTTGAAGCGAAAACTTCTGTTGATTATCTTTCTCCTGCCCTCGCTCTCTAGTTCCTTCATTGATAAAACTTATAGTAAGCCCTTTTGCATTTTACTAGAGTCTTTCCTAATGTTTTTCTTATGGTGCTTTAACTTGTCAGTACTACTTGAAAACTGGAACCTGCAAATTTGGAGCAACATGCAAGTTTAATCATCCTAAAGACAAAGCTGGGATCGCTGGAAGAGTTCCTCTAAATGTTTTAGGCTACCCACTTCGCCCGGTATAATTTATTGCTGGGGTTCAACTTCTTTTTTTGACTTTCTAATATTTAATTGGTTTTAAATATAATTTTCATGTCAATTGCTTGTATCTCAACAGAATGAGCCTGAGTGTGCATACTATTTAAGAACAGGACAATGTAAATTTGGGAGCACTTGTAAGTTTCACCACCCTCAACCATCTGCTTCTTTCCGTGGTTCTTCAGTGTATCCTCCTGTCCAGTCTCCAACAACTCCTGGACAGCAGTCATATCCAGGAGCGGGAATAACAAATTGGCCTTTGTCAAGAGCCTCAATTATTCCTAGTCCCCGCTGGCAAGGCCCTTCAAGTTACACACCTATGATTCTTCCACAAGGAGTGGTCTCCGTTCCGGGATGGAATGCCTATATGGTAAGCTACTAGCCTTTTCTATTAGTTGATGCCAAACTATGTCGGGAAGATAGGAACCTTCTCTTATTTTCAGATAGTTAGCAGTGTTGAGAAACGTTCTCAGAAGGATAATGAGTGATTTTAACTGCCATCAATGAACCAGCTGTTAATGTTGCTGAGTGAGAGCCTCTACTTGCCATTCTTTATTAGAATAATCTATATTCTTTAGCATTTCATGCATTACTTCAGCTTCCGAAGCTTTAATTCATTAGCTCTTGGCTGATTGCTAGAAGTTAATAGTTTTAGCTGCCAATGTTATTATTTGTGATCTATTTGAAGGAAATCTTGGCACTTCTGTATACCTCACTCACATCTTAATTGTGACTTGGGTCAGATGGGATCTGATGGTCAGCAGCAGACACCAGGTAACAGTCCAGGTTATGGAACTGCACGGCAGAGTGAATCTCCAATTTCTGCTTCTCAGGGGGCATATTCTTCATATCGCTCTGGCTCTGTCCCTGTGGGTTATTACGCGCTGCAGAGGGACAATGTTTTCCCCGAGAGACCTGGACAACCTGAATGTCAATATTACATGAAAACTGGTGATTGTAAGTTTGGCGCAGTTTGTCGATTCCATCATCCCAGAGAAAGACCAATTCCAGTTCATGACTGTCTCTTGAGTGCTTTGGGCTTGCCATTGCGTCCGGTAGGTTCTCACTTCCTCTTTCAAGTTGTTTTTCTGTATAATTTATTTTTAGTCTAAAGTGGTTGCTTCATGTCCAATATTATGTGATGAATGGGTATTACCGTATTAGCTATTAGGCATCTCTCCCGTTGACCCTTTTTGGTAAAAGGAGGGTTGAGCATAGTCGGGGGTTTTGATCATTTTTGAGGATAGACCAGTCAAATCCTCTAATGTTTGTGTGGTGAATAGATAATGACCAGTTGAATTAATCTTGGTGTTTGGCAAAATAGAGGATTGGAAGAGCACTTTGAATCAAAGCTCTTTTGAGCGAGAGGATTGAGAATGTTGAGGTGAACTGATAAATAAGCGCAAAAGTTGCAAAAAATTACTACCTCACCAAAAAAAATACACAGATATATTGTGCCAATGTACTTGTTGTCCATTTTAAACAATCCAATACTAGTCAGCTTTTTTTACTATCACTTTTATACAAACCACTAGTACAATCAACTGATTGTTAGACCAGTTAATACAATCAATGTAATCATTGCATAATGCATAACAAGGCCATTGTTATCTCTATTGTAGGGAGAAGTTGAAGTTCCTTAATTACGTGACATTTAGAAGAACAAGTTTGTTAACTTACTGTTACTGATGCACACTCACTGAATACTATGTCTTAATTTCTCAACAGGGTGAACCATTATGCATATTTTATTCTCGATATGGTATTTGCAAATTTGGTCCGAACTGCAAGTTCGACCATCCAATGGGAATTTTTGCATACAATGTATCTCCTACGGCTACCGATGCCTCCACTATGCGGCGTTATTTAGGATCATCTTCAGCATCTGGTGGCTTAACATTGACGTCAGAAGGGCTGGTTGAGACAGGCCCGGGAAAGAATCGGAGGCTTTCTTTGTCAGAAACGAGGGACATCCAATCCGGTGACGATAACGTTGAGACTGATAGATAAAACTTCCTTCATAGAAGAAGTTTGGTGGGTTTTCTCCCTTTTTGCAATCTTTTGCAGCATAAAGAGGAGCTTACCTGTATATTCATTTCCCAATTGCTGAAGATGTACAGTGTCCCCTTCATGTTTAAGTTGATTATATAACTATATATTCACTGAAAAAAAAGGATGTATTACATTTACAGCCGAGAGTTTTGACGGCGCCTCTCTTACTTCCCTCATGTGCTGTATAAATCTGAAATTATTGTCACATTTTGGTGAAACCAATGTGAACAATTTGATCAGCTTTTCTGTTATGAAAAACCTTACATTTTTCAGTGTAGATTTTCTTGTAGTTTTGTTTTCGCATTATTCAGAATGCAGCTTTTTTTATTTTGGTTAAATATTTGTTTGAAGAAAGCTTAGATCGAGGCTCAAATTTTTGGTGGATTTATGCTGGATTTCATCATCAGTAAGTATTGGGAAGTTTAATGCATGCAATTTTGAAACTTGTTGTATTACATACTTGAACTGGATTCCGAACGAGTTAGTCATTTGCGTGGGCTTTATCACACTAATATTATTGTGGACCAAATCTACTTATTTAACATAAATACTTTTTTTCCCATATAAGTAATCTTTTAAAAATCTTAAGTTAAACTATACAGTTATTTTATATCATAGTGACCGTTTTTTTTTAATATAGTACTCTTTTCTTACATTAGTTTATCGCGATAAAATATTCGGTTTGTGGCATAAAGAACCTTTTTTTTTTCCACATAGTCAAACCTTAGATACTATATCTATTCATTTTTTATATCTATTTTTTTATATAGTGACTTTTTTTTCATAAATAACATGAATTAGCATTAGATCCACACTAATTTAGTGTGGACGCGGGTCCATATAAGACTTTTACTTCCGGAACCGTATTTGTGCCGGATATAGCGAATTTAGCATGGTAATGAACTTAACGTCATGTTTTGGAAAGTTAAATGCACGCAATTAGGCTCTATATTCACTTTCTATTTAGGAAATTAGGCTCTATTCACAACAACTAAATTTTTTCTCTCTACATACTAAGTTAATTTGTAGACTATGTAAGAATAAAAGAAAACGAGAGAATAGCAAAAATTATATATAATTAGTTTTAGATATGCAAAATCGATTGGTAAAATATGGTTCAATAACAATATTCCATCGAATTGAAAGAAATGAAACTTGCTACAATTAAACAAAAAGGTAGCTATAACATTTGTCTAATTACTAACAGTAACATAAACTAAAATATCACTACCTATTAACAAAAAATTATTTAATTCTACGAGGAGGCTTGATCAAATCTTTGATGCAAGGGCGAAGAGTGGTGGAGTAAGAATTAAAACGAAACATTTGGCTACGACTATCTTCATACTTGCAAATTACTTCTAGCTTACCATAATTCTCACCTTCCAAACAATATTGTGACACATTGCCATCAACATCGGCAAATATCAATTTTTTCCCCAAAATAATGAAGCTATTTGTCCATGATGAAATTTGCTTGATGCCCAAGACATCCACAATGTCTATGTTAATCAACCAACGCCATGAGCTCGCCTTTTCGTTCTCCTTGCTATTGCCTTCTTCAAATACCCAAATCTTGATCATCTTACCAAAGTACTTAACCAAGCAAATAGACTCAAACATACACTCTCCCATCTTACGCTCCCATCCAAATAGCCGAAAACTACACGCATTCATATCAAAATTATCTTGATCATCACGATCCTGCGATGCTGTTAGAATTCTTGAAGTCCCACGCACAACATCGTAATGAAAGACATATGGCAAAGGATCTTGCCTAAAACAACTACCATAATTTGATAAAATATACAAACCATCTCTACAAAAACTTGATCATCAAAATTCAAACTTCTACTTGTTATTATATTTTCATGCTTGAGTACCCAATTACTACCAGCCTCTAACATGTAAACGTCATACCCACTGTTCCAATCTTCTATATCATGTATAGCAAACATCAAAATAGTATAATCTAATGGGAACTTAGTATTTTCCTTACTACATGCATTACCACATACCAATGCAATATTTAAGCTTCCATCGGTTTGATATCTCTTTGCCAATTCCTTGTTAGGCAATTTAACAGGCAACCAAGTTCTCGTCGCGGGGTTGCACACAAATAATTCGGTTGGCTTTTTGGAATTTATAGTCCTACCTACTATTAAGCCATTGCTCGACACCAAGATACGACCTTTTTTGGCTAAGAACTTAAGGGATTTTTTTGGGATGCCATTGTAAGATTGTGCTTCGGATAAGAAGGAAAATTGTAGTTTTCCAACCTTGGTAGTTAAGCATGAATCTTCTTGTATGATCAAGCACTCATCGGTTTTCGAGCACGAATTACAACATTGTTTCTCAACAAAGTAGGTTTCGAGATAGAAAATCTTTGCATGTTTTTGCCATAGTTGAAAATCTGTATAAGGGTTGTACAGTAACCATGACATAATTTCGAATAATTCTCCGTTAAAAGCCATGGCTAGTTGATAATTCGTACTAGGGATGATTGTGGCGAGAAGAAGCTAAAAACTGAGAACTGGTGAGAAGGTTTTTTTTGGGG